>JAKTRY010000168.1:0-41046 GCA_030579935.1 Ambrosiozyma cicatricosa | reverse complement strand
TCCAAGTTAAGAAATTAGTCGTTTCTTTCGCCAGATATTATGGTATGTCCATATATTTCCCTTGATTAAATTCTTCTATTCTTAATATTTCAACTTTTCCAATATATGTTTCTGAAAAAAAAATTTTTTAATTGTGTTTTTATAGTTATAATTTTCTTCCTTTTTATTTAATGGCTATTATATCGGTGTCTAAAGAACTTCATTTATTTAAATTCTACTTTCTTCTATTTTTCTTTAACTTTATTTGTTTTTTGTAATGTTAATTGATTACTAAACGTATGCGAAAACTATATATATATATATATAAGTTCAAAAAAAAAATTCAAAAGTGACTTGTCAATTTTGTTTTAAATTATATATAATTTGTACATTTACCTACTTCGAACGTGGAGGTGATCTCACCAAATTAATTTTTTTCGAATTAGATTATTTCAAGTTAAATTAGACGCATGCACATGTGCCGGCCGTCATTTTTAAAAATTTACATAGCTTTGATTTACCATTTTTTTTTAAATTTTTAATTACCTTAATTTAATCTATATACACCGATCACCGAATTTTACATTTTACTTATTTTTAGTTTTAATGCTTTTTAATTCATATAATTGTCTAGATCAATTCTAGCTGATCATGTGCATTAAAAAACTGATTACATATATATACAATGTACAATCCCATGTAATCGATCTGATATGGGCGGGCGCACATGCAGGACCATATGTCGCTAAACTAGCTGCACGTGTTAGATGTAAACTATATAATCATATCGAACCAAAACGCAAGTAAAAATATCATTAAGCAAACCTATAAACCAAGCTAAAATGTGTATTCGAATACGAAAACAAGCAAAGCCTAAGCAGAAGCATAAGAAGAAGTAGCAGTAGCAGATGGTCTACCATCAAGATATGAAGGGGGATTACCCAAACCATAACCACTAGCCATATCATTATCAGATTGGTCGTCAGCTTGTTGGTAAAGAGCATATCCTTCATTGTTGTCCATTAGCTGAAATGGGTCATCGGTTGGCTCATGTGTATAGTTGGTTTCAGTAGTGTATGTGAAATCAGTGATGGTTGGAGTGGTCCCGTAGTAACTGCTGTATTCTTCAATATAAGACTGAGTGATATAAGGCTGGATGGAATAGTAATCTGAGACACGCAATGCGGAGAATAATTGAGTGAACACCTCTGATAGTGAAGATAATGTTTCTGTGTCGAGATCATAAACCATATCTGTGTGAAGTTGTGATGAAATGACGTTTGTTAGATGTGTTGCCTCTTGGTATAACTCTGAGTCAATGTCACCATAGTAGTAATCTCCATAGTCGTCAATGTCATCGTACATTGCTAAAAACGTGGCATAATCTGCAACATCAGAATCATAGTCACTGAGTGTGGATAGTTCTGCTGAAATGGATTGTCCGAGAAGGAGAACTGCAGCTGTGATAAGTGAAAATTTTGAGATCATCTTGTGTATGGGACCGTGGTGAAATATCGATGATATAGTTTCTGGGTGCTATTTTTGTTTATGTTGAGACAATATAAGACTTTCAAGATCGTTTAAAAAAGGGGAAATCACAGGGCTCTTAAATAGAGTCCAGATACTTTTGAAAAAATTTGGGACTGGTTCAAACTTCAAATCTAATTATATTTCTTAAGATAGAAACAGGATTATTGGCCAATTCAGTAACCTTATGGGCATGTGCCCATTCAATCTGTGTGAAAACCCTGCCCGGCTCTTTCATATTATTATGACAACAGTCAATCAACCAAATGATCATAACAAAGTCTGTCAAACTTCAATTGAGGTATTGGACATCCCTTCATATATCTATCACCAACCCGAACAACAGTTAGCTGTCACTTGGCATTTCGATAAGGGTCTATCAAAACAAGTGCATAACAACACCGCAGGCAATATATTCCAGGGAACCAAGGACCTAATAGTGCCTGCAGAGACATGGACAGGGACCATGTGGCTCATGCCCGGCTCTTTTCGAAAGCCCATAAATCATCTTTTCGAAGCCAGTGGTCACAAAATCAAGAACTGCGGGATACCACCCGTGACCAATTCTTCAACTTCGGCCTTCTTCCGCCTTCATTCTTTTTGAAACAATATTGTGCATAGTGATCAGTTATATCTCGATCCTCCAACACCTATATGTTTAGTTGGGACCAGCATTCATGGACATTGGTATACTTGGTGTTTGATAATTGCAACCGGTCAGATTCAAAACTCAAACTTAACAATGAACATGTTCGATCTTCTATAGATATCTGGATGAATTTTTGGATTGATGAATTTATGGATCTATGAAACAATTTCTGAGTGATTCATTATGCATCTGTGATCTTAGAAAACTGTAATCACTGCATGAAATCCACAATTTTGTCGAGATATCGTTAATGCGAGATACGATCGAGAGATTGATCAGAAGAGAGAGAAATCGACCTTTGAGCGACGCGTCGGACTGGAACCATTGAAAATTAATTAAGTGATCGAATCATTTTGCAAATTTCCACAGGTTTCCAAATTCATCATCGTCATGGTTTAACACGTTAAAGTAGTGCCTTTAATGTATCTCAAAACCAATTTTAGTCCTTTCTAAGTCCCCTTTAATCCGTCACCCGTGTGGATTCATTCACGATCGAACAACTATTACCCGAAATGATACTTTTTTCTCCACTGGAGCTACAATTGTTCGAATCAGGAAATTCCAAAAAGCTATTAGCTCCCTCATATCACAACATTTTTAAGTTCCCCTTCACATTGCATGTGTGTCTTGACTTCAGCAATATTGTTGCTAGATGTTGACTCAAAAAATTATTCACTGAACATTAGCCTGTACATGATATGTACATATGCCTACAAAACATCGAACTAATATCATTTATCAAAGCTTTTTTGCTGACATTTGACACCATATGCATGATTCCACTTATTTTTAACACTCAACGTTTTCAAAGCCCATAACATGCAACTATGGTACACGTTACTCGATCAGATTCGACGTACGTTCGTCGTCAAGATTATTCTAACGGTACATTAACAGGAACGTTTTGGAAGTTGTGGCCACTATAGTGACAGACCCCCAAATTATAATTATCCGGCTTGTTTTGGGATCACATGGTTATATCCCTTCGATCATATAGAATCCCAGTTTCATCATCATCACATGCCCCTGTCAAATTCCGCAAATAAGCCCTCGCCTTTCATGAAAAAAAGACACAGAATTAATATGGTTCATATAGCCATCCAGCTGATCAGAATATATGTTTTGATTGTATGCATGTCTCTAATATGTACACATGGGAGAAATTCATTGATGTTTATATGGTGTGCTGTTCAAGTCCCGGATACATTACTGTTCATGATGAATCTGAAAGTTCGATTAAGTTCTAATTCGAAAGTCTGAACCATATTTAAATAAGGGCTAGCATGTTCTTTCGAGGTCTGTATTTTTTCCAATTGAGATACTACAACCTACAAGACGTACGCACGGTGCAGTTATATCCCTTTCAACTTTCCATATTTGACACATTCGACGAGCATCCTCTGAATATCTGGAGACATATCACTAGTATGTTGAAGTTGTGTCAACTTGATATTATATACCCTAATTTGGGACCGTCCAGATTGCATTTAACAATATCATGTGTAACTGCCAACTGGAATCAACAGAACATTTCAATTTCCCACTTCTACTGACTTTAACACGAGCTACAATCTTATCTGCACACATTTCACAAAAAAGTTATTTTACAAAACATTGACACACAATCTTATTTCACAAAACAGATTACTGCAAAACCTTATTTCATACCCATCTTATCAATCAATTAACATTTCTTCTTGGGAACTCCTTTACCCAAGATCCTATGCGGTAAGGTTATCAAACAGTTCACACCATTTCTGGATCATCCAAGTCTTACATCCAGCAAAAAAGCTTCCCGGAACCTCAGAAACGTGTATCCTGGTGACCTTGTCCACATCTTTGAAGCTTTCTCCAGTTCCAAGACATGGGATAGAGGTTACTTGCTATCTCAACTGAATCCATCCGATTTTTCACTAGCTTCCGTTTCCAATGATTCAAGAAAACAAGATCACTGTTGTTGTGTTTCCCTTGACTAACATTGATGTTATGAGAGAGGTCGATGTGGCTGCTCCTGACGATCACGTTGAAACTGTCGTCCAAGGTAATGGTGAAGTTGGATATACATATAATGGAACTAAGACTGATGTTCCTGATAGTTACAGTTTGATGTTAAGTTCCACCAGCTGTAGTGATGCTGCTAAGAAGACCACAAGACCCGCTTTGCTTGTTAATGACTATCTCATGTCCATTGACTCTTTGATTGGAGAGATTGAAACCGCTTTAAGAGGGCTGAATATCCAACTTTTTGCCATGTACACCCGAGGTGATTTCAAGTTTTCCAAAAAGATGGTTGAAGAGTTTGATGAATTGGAAGGAATTAAGCTGGGTTTCCAGTACGAGTTGTTGACTAAAGATGAAGTTAAGAAATCAAAAAAGAAGACTGCGTATTTGATGACATTGATGTCCAAGATCATTACTGCTGGTACGGGAAAGAAATCAGTCAAGGAAGTTGCCAGTTATGAGTCCATTTTGGCTAGAGATGAAGTTACAGGTGAATTATTTACTTTAGAGAAAGAGAACTTTGAGAAGAGTATCAAGGACGTGTCTAAACTGGCCCAAAACCAACTTTTTGGCGCATTGGCTTCGAATTTTCCACTTGCTAATTCAAACATTAAAACATATCCTGAAAGAAACAATCAATTTGCTCAGTTGCATCCTTCACAAGTTCTGATTGATTTCAAACAACTCTTTGGTAATTGCCATAATGTTCCTGATGGATACCTTGGTTTCACTGCCTATGTCTATTTGCGAAACTCGAAGAAGAGATTAACAGAAGCCTTTTTCATCCATGTTGGCAACAACAGTGATATCATGGGCGATGACTTGCCTTCAGCCTTATTCAAAAACATCCCAGAGAGTGAAATTCATTCCGGGAGAATTTATCTCGCTGCATTAATTATTGCAAGAATGTTCAGGTGAAAATCGCTCATCCAGCCGGTGGTGCCCAAACTTACAAACTATTAGAAAAGGTATGTGTGCTAGCGTGGTTGACATCTCTAAGATTTTCACTAAAAGCAAAACACATTTAAGTTCTGGAGAGGTTCACAAGTTTTCGATGAAATTAGATGCTTCTTATATGACAAATGAATCGCATGATTCTTTCAAATTGTACCCTGGTATCAACCCACTTCTTGCTATGTTTATGACCATGGAAAACAAAGGTTGGGGTCAAGTGATCGACAGAATTATTTCTGGTTCTAATAAAGGTATTGCAATCAACCCAAGACTAGAAAGTTTGATTTTTTCAATTAAAGAAATAAAGAATGATGGTTTCCCGTTAATGCCCACTCTGTTTGCGGCGCTATTGAAGTTATCAAGCCGTTATCTTATGACCCAATGGAATTCGATTACGATACAATTTATTTGCGAGTTGTCAAAGCATCTGACATTGTGGGTGCTAGAACACCTTCAGCCTTTGTTCCCAATGGAAGAAACAAAATTCTTGATTTCATCACAGTTGAAGTTAGAAGCTCATTACAATAGCTCATGTTTGCCAAAGGTTCCAATGAAACCGTTCAAAACAATTAGCATTTTGTTTCTACAGCGGTGGGAGAGCATATTGAAGCAATTGTTCAAATCACAGGACTGTCTGTTGCTCCATCTGGTGAGAATGACTACTTGTTCTTCGACGTTTATGTTAATGGAGTTTTCCATGGTGAAGGTAGATATCCATTGAGAGTTTACAACAAAATTTTGGATATCGAATTGAATAGCAAAAGACCAAAGAAAGTTGAAATATTTTCTCAAAACTCTACTGCTGCTGTTGGTTGTGTTGGAATTTCACTTGAATACGTTGGACACTATAATATTGATTCCTATGTTGAGTTGCTTTTAACTTGGAAGTCTGCTCACGAGCAAAGCAAAACCAACACTGAAAAGACATTGATCACAACATTGAAGAAAGTGATACAGACAGGTATCCTAACTGCAGTTAAGTTTTTCCCACAATTGATGGCTAACCTATTTGATATTTATACCTTTGCCTGGGAGAAACATCAAATCTTGTCTGTTTATGGATCCATGAAGAAGAGTCAAAATTCAAACCCTTGGCAGATGCAGCTTTTGGTTCGATTGTGCACATTTTGGGCATGGTCATATTTATACAGCCTACTTATATTTATTTGTTTGATCAATTGATGGAGAGTTCGTTGCCAAAGGTTGGAGACTTCATGATCGAGGAGATGCTTCCTATATTTGATAATTTTGAGACGACATGGACCTCCACTGGTCGTGCAATTCCTTTAATGGTGCAGCTTTCTCTTGAAACCCATACTGATAAGAAATTGTTTGTTACCTGTGTTAGTAAATTGATGGGTGAAACTTTAGGTAAATTTATCAGTGTTCGAAACGAGTCACTTATTTCTAAACAATTGATCTTAACGACAAATATGGAGTTATGTTTCTTTGAGAACTTTGGGTGCCGTTTTTGGTGATTTACAACTTACCCAGTATGTTGCCATATGGTCAGGAGGTCTTGGTTTGAAAGGTGTTGATGCAGTCGATGAGGTATCCACAAATGCTCTAGCTAATAAGAAGAGAAAGATGGCACATCATGTGATCATCACCAAGTTGATTTTGTACAACAGATTTTCAAGATCTTTCCTGAGTGGAGCAACCAGTTCTGAAGCTCGTGATTTAGTTGTCAGTTGCTCTCTTGGAGCAATATTGGACATCATGGTATTATTTTGGGTGTTATTGAAACAGTCTTTGCCACTGAACATAAATTCAAAATTCCAGATAATGAAGAGATTCGTTTGATCTTTTGCCGTATGATGCCTGTTCTTTGTGATCCTTTCAACAGATATTTCGATTACTGTAAGTCACTCGACATGTTCAAACCAAGAAGAACATTTACACAACTTTTCCCAACTGTTTATTCTTTTGAAGAACATGTCATTGATTTCCACGTCAAAGATGAATCATTTTGTGAGAGTTTGATGGAGATTTTCAGCTCCTTTTATTTTATTGGTGTTTTGTTTAGTAGCGGCTCCGGAATAAGTTTCGATCATTACTTTGTTTTGCATCTGGTTCAAATCTTTTGTTTTAATCATCATATGCAATAAGATCACTTGTACTGTTGAGAATGGTATTGTTGATACGCTCTGTAATTCTTGTGCCTATACTGGAAACTTTGCAGCTCTTGATAAATACATTGGTTTGACGTCCGAGTATCATTTGGATTCCCTCACTTGAAGATCAACAAAGAAGCAGTAATAGCTTGTCAACAATTTGTGTGAAAGCTTATAATCAGACTGTTCATCCAACATATTATCCTGGTTTCAGATGGTTGTCTTTGAACGCTTTGGCTAATTGCTCCATATCTGAAATATTTAATGAAGCTGTTAGCGTTGCTTTGATTCCTCCACCTGAGAAGGCAGATTCTTTTGATAACAAGTGCTGGGAATCATTTTTCTATTGTTCTTTGAGAACAATTTCATTCAAGGTCTGCTCAATTGAACACTTAAATGCCATTGCAACTAAAGCCTGTTTTAACATCATCGGAGATATTAGACCCCGTCTTTCTGAAAGTGTGTACTCTGCTTGGCATAAAATGGGTTTCTTTGTCAGTGAACAAATCGAAAAGACTTTCCATGTCACGAGAATCGGTGGTTTCCAGAACTATTTGCTTGAGAAAGAAACCGTGTTATTAGAAGTAGCATATTCATGATGTCTATGCAGAGAGATCCAATGTGTCTTTAATTGGCTAGCCGTATGAGCTGGGATATCCTTGTATCAGAGTGGACTGAAATAGGAAACATTGATTTTTCTCAGAGGGAAAGTGTCTGCGGGATCTATGGTATTTTTTTCAACAGTGAAGGTTATGTCCCTGGTAATGCAGAAGTGATGAGTTATGTCAGTATGATCTTACAACAACATGCTCTGATGGATCATGAAGATCCAGGTTAGTTCGGTATTATTTCTTCTGCTGGAATTATATTTGAATTGTTGAAATCAGCACAGGAGATTAATCGAATTCCACTTGGCGAAGAACTCGATAATGCAAGAACATTCCACAAGGTTAAAGTCTCTGGATATTTGATGAGCGTTGATATGCCTGAGTTGTTACAGTTTCTTGTTAATGAGATGTATGAGTCAAACATTTCCAAGAAAGGTTATGTTGAAGCTGCCCTATCATGGGAATTATTAGCCAATATATATGATTGGAATATCTCAGGTTATGTGCGAGCATGCGAGGCTCCCAAGTTTCCTGCTCAATCTGAATGCAAGAGAAAAGAAGCACTACTTAAATTGATGGCTGCTAATTTTGTCAAATGGTGGTAAAGTAGACCAAGCCATTGACATGTACAATGAACTATTGGAAGCTTATCAAAAATACAATTTTGACTTAAATGAAATTAATTTTTGTCACGGTGAGTTGTGTAAGTTATATGCTGCCATGGAGAATAATGGTAGAACTGACTCCTCTTATTTCCTTATGTCATTCATCGGCCTGGGAATCCCTGAATATCTCAGAGGAAAGAACTATATCCTTGAAGGTTCAGCATTTGGGTATATCACATCACTTAATCATAGACTCGCTAGACTTTATCCAGGTAGTAGAATCATTTTCAATGAAGACGAAGCTAAAAGACTTGCTGCTAATCCACCATTTGGTAAGTACATCTACACCAAAACCGTGACCCCTGCTAAGAGTTTTGCTGACAACAACAGTGTGACATTTATGACTAAACAATACATCGACAACAAGAATTTGAACGTGTTTGTTTCCAGCAAAAGAATTCCTGGACTGAGGAAGGTACTTATGAAACCGAAATGACGTTCCCAACGTTAATGAATACGTCTGAGGTTAAGAGCAGCCACACTGTCAAGGTTTCACCTGTCAAAAATGCCATCAAGTCGTTGCTGGAGAAGAATCCCGAGCTTAAGTGTTTGGAATATTTACTCCATCGTAATTTGAAAGAAGGTATTGATCATAAGTCAATTGCTGGTAACACGATGTTTAGCAATTTGTCCAGAGTGCTTGCTGGTACTGTTGATTCTCCTGTTAATGGTGGTGTTGGTCAATGCAGAGCCTTTTTCACTGCTGTTTCTACTGAACCAGATTATCAAGAAGATGTTATATATTTGAAGAAGTGCTTCTCAAACTTGTTTGTTTTGCTGGACAGACTTTTGAAATTGCATCAGTCACTCATCCCAGGTGAGTTGGGTGAGTAACATCGTGCCATGGTTTAATTTTTCACTAAGAACTTCAGAAATGAACTCAAAGAATTAAAATTAGACGTCAATTCCACTATGAACTTGGAAAGGTTTGTTGATCAATTGATTAAAGCTAATATCCGTTCTCATCGTCAACGTAATCAACGTGATTCTGGATTTGATTCTCTCTTGGGTATGAGCAGTTTCAGTGATAGTGCTGATAATGTTGGAGGTAGTTCAAGGGGTGATGATAATTCTTCCATTACTGGCTACTCGCTCCATTCTGGTGGTTTTGGTTCAACTGGTTATACTAGACAAACTTCAAGTGTTTCTGGCTCATCATATTTTGCCGGATCCAGTTTGCAGTATGGTAGGAGAAATATTTTGAATTATAAATAAGTGGATGGTTCTGAGATCCTATTTCCTGTTTTTGAATTGTTGTTAGTATGGGTGTTTTTTGTTTTATGTATTTCTTTAATTGAGTCCTTGATTTTGCTGAAACAGGGTCCCATTTGACACCGTATTAGGCCACGAGCTCGAGTGAGCCCTCTGTAGCTAAGAGAGTATCTAGTCTGGATACATACAAATCATTTATCCTTTCAACGTCTCAAAAATAATTCGTAAGTTGCTCCAATTTGCTCATGGATTGAATGTTCCCCAAATGTTCTCCGATACATTCATTCACCAACCTGATATGATTCATGATACCCTTAGTGGTATATACCAACTTTGGTGAGAGTTGAAGCAATCTGAGAAGGTGTGCGGCACGTGGGATGATTTATGAGTCCATTACGTAATCATACTTTGACTTGCACAGCCTGATTCAGACTACTGGCCTGTACAACAGTGGACCGTCGATGAAATTTATGGAGTGATGATCTCTATATCTGCATATGGCATATAGATAAGACAATAATTATATAGTTGAGCTTGTGAGTCGTACTAGCTATATATATTATATTGCCGGATGTTCTGGGGTGATGATATTTCCAATATAAGGATGATGATGGCTCGTTTCTCCACAGGCCCTCGTTAACCCCCAATGAGCTGGCTTAACATGCTTTGCCTGATGGGATTCATGATCGATGTGTGGGGTCAAGAACGTTGATGATGAGATAAAAGGAACAATTTTTGCTTGATTTCACAATTAAAGCTGAAAATTAGTTACTGTATAGTGTACCTCGTAAAGAAGAACTTCAAAGTTTAAGAAATTAATATGTCTGCTTTATAAATCAAATTTTGGTGGTAATGTGGGCCTGTGTTAGTGAAAATTGAGTTATGCCACCGGTTCATGCATACATTCGATGGACTTCCATAACATAAAGAAAGGAAGTTTGATGTAAATTTTGTCCGTCTTTTACCATCAACACATGCAACATATATACAGAAATTCTTAAAAGATGGAGAATGAAACATATAATATTGCAATTTTTGGTCATGAAATTATATATAACCTCGACTTATAAAGTAGAAAAGTTACAGATATATGGATGTCGGCCCGGATTAATATGTCAGAACTTTTCAAGTTAACTTTAACCAGTTGGAAATCATTGATGCAGCATGTTGGCCTGGAACGGTAATTGTATGAAACCTCACAATCTGCTGACTTCCCCACGGGCATACGGCTATTAATATTGATGACCGAACTGTTCTTGAGTTCAGGATACATGCTCCAATCGAGGCACAAAAAAGGAATTTTGAATATCAATAATTGAAAATGTATATAGCATAGGAGTATAAAGTATGATGTTAGCGGAGAATTAACTGAACTTAGATAACAGATTTGAAACTGGTGATGTTTAAACTTTTCTGCAGGTGAAGGAGTTAAGAGTATGTTAAAATTTGTGTTGAATATCCTTGTAAAATGCTAAATTGAGCCCACTTTGCATTCCGTGAGTTGCTTCGGATATGTCATGGGTGATAAATACCACGCTTCAGAACATGCAATTATAGATAACTCTGACATGGCGGAGAAAACTGGTGGGTACAGTTTCTCCGAGATAACACCTAAATTTGAGACACTCTCTGCCACCGCATGGGTATATTCATAGAAATTGATGATATTAGGTTTAACGATCTATTTTGAAACAGAAATGTAAATTGTAAATTACACAAGTTACACATCATTCAAAGCAACACACAGCACACCTTTCGAATGGCCATTGTACTGTCTAACCGTTTCACTAGTACTCAAATCCCATAATCTAACATAGTGATCAGAACAAGCTGTAACCAAATATGCGCTATCTGCACTGAACGCACAATCCCAGACCCATCTTTGATGACCTTCCAGGGAAGCTTCTTGCTGGAACCCGTCTTGAGTAGACCAAATACGAGTAGAGCGGTCAGCGGAACAAGTCGCCAAATGTCTGCAATCGGAAGATAGTAAAACTCTAGTAATGTATTTTTGATGAGCTCTGAACTTATGAACTGGATTCAATGTAGTCTGTTGTTCTCTGGTGGTTCTCATTTCCCAAACATAGCAATTTCCCTTGTTATTGCCTGCAACTAACATTGATCCATCGCTTGAACATGAGATCGATTGAATTGGAACATCGTCTTCTGGAATCAATTGGTGTGTGCATTTGTTTTGACCCAAGTCCCATATCGTCACATTACCACTCAAATCACAACTTATCAACTCACCTTGGTTTGGATGTATCACGACCTCGTTCACTGGACACTTGTGCTTGTATGTTCGTTGCACAGTCGGTGCTCTAATGTCCCACACTTTCACGGTACCGTCTTCGGATGAAGAACACACCCACCTATTATCAAGTTGGAAAGCCAATGAGGTGACATTGTTGGTATGACCATCAAACTGAACCACTGGGTTTGGATTTGTAGATTTTATGTCATAAAGTCTGATTTTAGGATTTCCTGCTGCTGCTAGGTATTTCTTATCTGATGTAATCTCTAATCTATTCACTTGAGAGTCTCCATGTTGAATTGTTCTTGAACAGACACCTGTAAGAGCTTCCCAGAACCTGATTGTGTGATCGTAACCTGCTGATGCCAATATAACAGACATTTGTATGAATTTGAAAAATTTTCGTTGTTAAAGGAGCCTTGTTGGAAAATGGCAGTTGTTTTCCAGATGATGCACGTTTTCAGTGCTGTTTTGGAAACTTATTTTTTGCTGACGCCCCGACAATATGTACAGAATGAGAAGTACCGTGAGATTGGACATTGAAGTACGAGTAGTCAGGCTGTGCAAACGTCAAACTGGCTATAGGACGAGCTGGAGTTAATTGGCACGCGTAAAGTCTGTCAAGTTGCAATTTTTCACAGTGCGATGATTCACGATTCACACTGGCAGTAGTGGCAGCACAGGGAGAGTCAGCTCCGGCCATTAGTGCTACTGAGAATCAGAGAATTAGCCCACGTACACTAATACGGAATATGAGGTTTGCCTTACATTATAGGTCCATCTGAAATCTTCACTTCTGGAGAATTCGTCTGTTGTTGTGTGCTTTGCTTGATTCTGGGTTCTGTTGGATGCTGGTATTTAATGGTTCATATCTGCTGTTTGCCGTTTTTCGGGGGTGCCGGTGGGTACCCTTTTTTCATCCCCCCTGTTTTGGTCTCCGTCCTGTCCTGTCGATACATTGACTCCCATTTAGATTAGAAAAGAACACAACACCATATAGACTTCTGACATCTACTAGAATCACTTGAAAATGTTCAATTCAACAGCATACACCGCTGTTCTGTCGTTGGTCAACAACACCAGTTTGGCAAGAACCAGTGCTATCACTTTAGCCAAAAGAGGATTTGCCATTTCTTTCCAAAAGCATTATCCTGAATTCAAACTGCTTACTGGATCTGCTGTACCATCAAATAAGTCAGTCAGAGTCGTTGCTAGAAAGAATCATATGAATAACCCAAAGAGAAGTTTGTTATTCTCATTGAAATACCCAAGTAGTGCTGTTTTGCCAACTGGTCGTTTTTACAAACCATGTCCAACCCCACAACTTTGTTCCATGACTCATTATCCAACCAAGAATGTGTTTTCCAGACACATAGCCACTTTAGCTCATTCCAAGTCCAACGCAAAAGTCGACAAATCATCAAGTATAGAAAAGGCTTTATCCAAACTTTCATCTCTCCTTTACAATGATCACACCGAAAATTTTAACTGGAAAGAGAAAATCCCAGAGCTAGAGCATATGAGCGTTAAGCAATACTCTCTATTTTTGAGTGAGTTTGCTAAGATGATCAACAAGGATAACAAGGCTTTGTACAAGAACTGGTACAAGTCTGTGCTATCATTGCCTTCATTACATGTCGTTAACCAACTTGATCGTGTCGCAGGAGGTAGCCAGCCTGTCTCCAAAGCCACACTTTCTGAGCCTGAATCCGAGTCTGATGCTTTGATGCAATCATTGAGACCTTTGATGTTTGAACAGGAAGCTAATGATCAACTAGACAATGAGTATTTCACAGAAAAGACTCATCAATTGTTATCCAGAATAAGTTCCACTTTCAATAAGATTTCTTATGAAGATGCCTTGTACATTTCCGCTTCGACTTTGAACCCAGAGTATAGAATCATCGATGGTAATTCAGCCGATACAGACTATATCAAAGTCGCTGATGATTATCTTGTCAAGGATGTGCGTATGGTTTTAGAACAGATGGATCATGAGATTGCCACTTTTGATGGTCGTGCAGCTGAAGTCATCCCAGAATATTACAAGTCCAAGGGCTGGGCCGTTGAACCTACTATTAACTTCTCTTTGACTCACTGTAAGCACATGTTGATGCCAATACTTGTTCAACCTTACTCCATTGCTAGATTGACTGAGAATGATGGCCATTCAGCAAGAACTCAATCCGTTTTGAGAAAGCTTTTCAGTTATTGCCTCGCATATGCCAAAGATACAGTTGTGCTAACTGACGGTTTTGACCTGACAGTTTACAAGTTCAATTTCAGCACTGAACAGTTGAAGACTATGATCTATCCAATCGGTGATGGCAAATATGGCGAAGCTTACGTGGTGAATTATCAGTACAAAACTTTTAAGAGTACAGACCCTATATTGACTCCAAAATGGGTATTATCAAGTTTGGTTTATGACGAGTATAAGAATTCACTAGATGGTGTTCTTGAAGCTAAACGTGCCGCTTTAACCAACAAGTTGATTAAGAAGGTTAGCAAACCTGATCCTGTCTTGATGTTTGATGACGTGAAAGAGGACAAGCAGTTAAAGGAGGCTTTGATCATTGAAAACGACACCGATTCATGGAGGTGTCCACCGAACAAAATTATTCACAAGGATGTTTCAGATATTCATTATGAAATGTTACAAAGAGGTAAAGGTAGACTGACCACCACCGTTAGTATTCCTGTTGAGGAGTACATTGATTTGTTTGAGGTTGATACTGAGAAGGTTGATTTCACAGGTGTCAAGAATGTTATCATTAAACTGCTTAACTTCAGAGAACTACGTGATTATTTTGACAATTATATCGAGTCAGAAAAGGCCACATTCGAGCAGTTTTATGATTACTCTTTCAAATGTCATGAATTTGAAATCAAGGCATACAGAATCATCACTGAGTACAACAAGACGATTATTAATACTGATCCTGAAAATTCGGACAATAGAATCATCCATTCTCCAAGATACTTAGGTCATGGATGGTGTTGCTTAAATTCCAACGATATTCATTTTGATGGTTACTTTTTAGCTATAGAGAAGTTAGAATTCCACGAGAGAAAACCACAAACAAAAGCTGAATTTGCCACTGGTATTAGAGACATTGAATTGATGGCTGAATTGGGTATCGAACACGGTGACTTGGCTTTGAGAAACATGTGTTACAATGGACACCACGTTTACTTTTTTGATTTCAACAGAGTCGAATTGGGTGTTTTGAACTCACAAAGATTAATCGATGAATATAAGACCCAATTTGTTGATAATTGTGAAGAGAAAGTTGCTCAACATGAATTAAACGCCGCTGATACTTCTCCAACCAGGTTGTTTGAAAAACCACCTGTTATGGATGACGAAGATCCCACTGAATTGGGTGTCTTTGATCCAACTGAAGAAGCTGCTGATGTTAGTCTCATTAAACCTTAAGGTTCAGTATATATCATTTTGCCGGTTTTGTGTTGATTTCCCTCGTTTTTTGCTTTTAAATTTTTTTGCTCTTCTGGCCTGTTTTTACTTTTTTTACAATGATTATTTTGAATCATACTTTCGAATGATCGTTCTGATTTATTCTACACTGGTACTTTAGTGAAAGCCTAGTAAATGTTTTTCATTTAGGCTACAATTTATAGTTTTAATAACAATTTGTTGATTTATATTCAAAGCTTTTATATAAAATTGTAGAACAGACAAATTTAAACTAAACAGAAGAAGAGATGAAAAAAAAACGAAATACCAAGCGAAGAGGCAGAAGTGAAAAATGGAAGAAAATGCAAATAGCAAAAATAACAGGAAAGAACATTATTAATATACAGAGAAGAAGAACAGAAGAACATAATATCAGAAAATTAAGAGATGATTAATGGGGGTATTCGCTTGATTGATGCAATGTGGAAATAGGAGAAAGCTAATTGTCTCTAATTCCCGAATGCTTCCATGATAGCCCTCTTCTGGAAGTCATTTAGAGTAATTGGGTAATCAACCTTAAATTCAATAATAAGATCACCAAATTTACCAGGTTGTTTAGAGATAGGCATACCCATGTTAGGATAAACGGATGTTGAACCCGGCTGCGTTGGTGTTGATTTTTGAAGATTGATTCTTCTACCATTCAAAGTTGGAACTTCTCTTGAGAAACCAAGCAAGGATTCTTTGAAACTCAACTTCACCACAGTTTTTAGATTGTTACCATCTCTAGTGAATAATGGATGCGGTTTTTCTTGCAATATGAATCTTAAAGTTTGTCTCATACCATCTTTATAATCACCTTCATTTGGGAATGACAGCTTGGTACCAGCTTTCCAACCTGGCTTCAACTTAATCTCCAAAATCTTGGAATCTGTTTGTCCACTTGGTCCTCTTCTTCTAATCTTCATCTTCTTAGTAGCACCATTGTAAATCTCTTCCAAAGTGGCAGACACAGTCAAATCAACAACTTCAGGTTCCCTGTTCATACTAGATGATTGGAAACCGCCAGGCATACCACCAGACATACTACCACTAGACATACCACTAAAACCACCAGGCACACCACCCATACCACCCATTCCGCCAAATGGAGAGCCACCTCTGCCACCACCGCCGGAGAACAAACCTTCAAAGCCACCAAATTGGTTGAATATATTGAAAGCATCATCAGAAGAGAATTGATGGCCCCCACCAGAAG
This sequence comes from Ambrosiozyma cicatricosa, assembly GCA_030579935.1. NCBI lineage: Eukaryota > Fungi > Ascomycota > Pichiomycetes > Pichiales > Pichiaceae > Ambrosiozyma > Ambrosiozyma cicatricosa. The sequence goes on along the minus strand of JAKTRY010000168.1, from coordinate 24,407 downwards.
AGAAGTTGAATTGAGGACCTCCAGCTCCTCCTCCGAATGGGTTACCGGCTGGTGCATTGCCTCTGGCAGCTTCTAAACCATATTGATCATAAACTTCTCTTTTATCAGCATCACTTAAGATTTCGAAGTCTTCACTACCCTGCTTGAATTTTTCTTCGTTACCTGTTGGTTTATTTGGGTGATATTTAAGAGCTTGCTTTCTGTAAGCCTTCTTCAATTCAGCGTCAGAAGCACTTGGAGAAACTCCTAACAAATCGTATAGTTTTGTTTCTTTAACCATTATATTGTATGATTTCTTGTTTTTGTTGAAAAATCAAATAGATGTGAGATACCACAAGTAAGTTGTGTTTTTTGATTTTGTTGTTCTTTTGGTCTATGTTGTGTCTTATTAAGACTGATCTTTTTTCAAAGAATATGTAATCTGAGAATCTTTGATGTGAACAAGACAGTAGTTCACCTCCAACGTCATTGGAAGAAACCATCAAAGGGGGACATGGTGTCGTTTTATAATGTTGGTCGTGTGTTGATCGTGTGGGTGTGGGCTACTAGAAACTGGAGTGGGAGAAGAGAAGACGCTTATCGGACACCCTCTGGAATCTTCTAGAATCAGCGTTTCGCGTATTTGTGCGGTGCAAAGGTGTTGTTGCAGGCTTGCCGAAATTCAGCGATCGATGGTCTCCAGCACGCATTAGTATATTTCGACGAATCATTATTACAACTTAAAGTTAACTGGCTATATGTTTATGAGGAAACGATTATTGTACTAGTGACACAGAAAAATAGTGAAAAGTGGCTATAAAAGTTGCTAATGTGATTAATAAAAACCGTGAAGAAGAAGAAGAAGAAGTAGTAAAAATTGAAAGTAAAGAAAAGAAACGAAAAATATTGAAACACATATGAAAAAGTTCAAAAACCTGGATTACTAGACTTATTTGACACCAAGAGCACAGATGTTCAATTTAGTCATCTCAGCCAATTGTTGGTCAATCTTAGCATCCAACAAACCATTAGCATACTCATCTCTACTAGTTTGGTCCAGATATTGTTGCACTTGAGCCAGTCTGGCGTAACCTTCGGTACAGAATCTCAATTGAATCTTAACCAATGATTCGAAAGATGGATCGTAATAAGGAACTCTCAAATCAATCAATTGTGGGAGTTCTTCTTTCAATTGATTATTCAAATCGTCAAATATATCCTTAGCCATTTGAAGTTCTCTTTCAGCTCTTGGTAATTTGGATGCATCCTTAGCTGGCTTATCGATTAATCTTCTCACTTTAGCTTTAGCTTGTTCAAAATCTGTCTTCTTGTGTTGTCTCTTCTTAATTGCTTCATTAACGTCTGTGAAATAAGTGGCGAATTTGGTAACTGGATCCAAAATGGTTTCTCTGAATGGGCCATCCAACTGTTTCACTGTTTCTTGATCAAACTCTTGAACAGCTTGTAGATAGTATGCACCAACATCATACCCACCTAATGATTTGGCATCTTCGTACAAATTGTCGATAATTTCACCCATAGCTGATTGAGATGCCGTCACGGCTCTCAAGGCATCCAAGTAACCTTTTGTCTCTTTTTGTAACTCAGTACCGGATTTTTCAAGCACTCTGTATCTTCTTTCATCAATATCATACTCTTTGTCGTTGACCTTGTCGGCCGCTTTCACCATAACCTATATTGAGTCATTAGTGTGTTAGTAATCACGTTGTAGAAAACATCAGAAAAAACAAGCCACTTGAAATTGGGAAGTAAAAGTAACATACCGATCCACCAGCTCTGTTGATTGCCTTCTTGAAACCTTCCCAAGACATGTTGATTGTGAACTATTGATTTGTGTGGATTCTTTGATGTATGAAAAGAAAACTGGAGTAACCTGGAACTTGATGTTGTAGTATCCACTGGGAAGAGATATTTGTACATCAGGGAATCAAAACCCTATACAGCTCTCTTCTTTCTCAGAATCTCAGTACTTTCAGTCTACCGAGCTGCGGCACAATTCATTGTGATTATTCAGCCTTTAGAGTCAGACTGCTGACCATCCGGCTCCATCGAATTTTCGAATTTTCGATCATGACGAAATGTTACTACGCCATGTCTTTTGCTTCGCCACTGGCCAGTAACACACATCCCTACACCACCACGTATAGTGAAATGAACCTATTGGACTCCGCATTTTGGACTTTAGAGCCTGGACTCCAAAAAAACTTTAAAAACAGTAATTCTATAGTATTTACCAAGTAAAGCAGATATATTATGGTTTGTGATACCACCAAGTCGCATATATAAAGTGAAATTAATTATTTTTGTATTTTTTAGTGTATGATTTATCGATAATTGTTTTTGTCTAATCCTTAGACTTCTTCTTCTTCTTCTTTTCAGACTTTTCACCATCATCGTCATGTTTTCTCTTCTTTTCCTTCTTTTCCTTCTTTTCTTTCTTATCCTTTTTATCCTTCTTTTCTTTCTTATCCTTCTTCTCCTTGTGTTTATGATCCTTAGGTTTCTTGTCAGATTTATCCCCATCATCTTCAGTCTTCATACTAACATCCTTATCCAAAATACTGGTCTTAGCCTTTTGAATTTCTGGAGCCTTCAACTTGTCTTCTGGAACTGGGGGTGGAGTATCATTTTCATGACTGACGTAATCCTTCTTCCAAGAATCTGGTGTCTTTTCATTTGGTCTACCGTATTTGTCCAACTTACCTTCAGTCTTCATTTGCTTCTTCTTCAAAGCAACTGGACCTAATCCCCATCTTCTTGGGTAAGTATCTCTCTCCATAATACATCTCTTAACCTTAGCAGCAACACCATGGTCACATGTTTGCAAGTCAACAGTTGTCATTTGAGCAATACCAATGGCAATGGCTTCACCCTTAGTGGTCATCAAAACAACTTCATCATACAATTCAATACCATCTTCGTATCTCAACAAACCTGGCAACATCAACTTAGCACCGTAACAGACGGCATTGACGGCAGAATCCTTAACCACGAGTCTCTTGTAACCAACCAAAAGGGTCTCTAGAGGAGAGATGATTTTTCTCAAGTATGATTCATCTCTTGAATTATCATACAACCATTGAGCATCCATGACATCATGCAAGGTAACCAAATTATCGTTTTCACTCAAAGCACCAGATCTAACTCTTCTCAACTCTTGCATGTGACCACCAACACCAAGCAACATACCCAAATGAACACACAAGGTTCTCATATAGGTACCAGCTTCACAGGAGGCCCAAAACACACCTAGACCTCTCTTATTATCGAACTCGAACAACTTGGAATCGTAGATGGTTCTCACTCTCAACTGTCTCTTAACGGCAGAGATCAAAGGTGGTCTTTGAAACAACGCACCAGTCAAATTCTCCAATGCTCTACCCATATCCTTCTCATCCTTCAAAGCATCATGCAATCTAACGATACACACGTACTCTTTACCGGCACCTTGCTGGGATTTCACCAATCTGGTGGCTCTGTCAACACACACGATCAAACATCCAGTGACTTTAGGATCCAACGTACCTGAATGACCAGTTTTTTCAACTCTCAAGATTCTCTTCACCCAAGCGACGACTTCGTGGGATGATGGGTTAGATGGTTTATCCAAGTTGATCACACCCGAGGAGATATAGGATTTCAAGTCTCTCTTGTATGGTGTCGAACCAGCTGGAATTGGTGTGTAATGTCCTGATCTGACTAAAAGTTTATCATAGTTTTTCAAAAGTAATGGCCAGGTGGATGTGTCGTTTGATGGAGAAACGGACTCCGGCTTGATGATGTAGTCTTGTTGTTGGTCAGCCATGGTAAATATAACTTCTCTAGATGAGTATTTTCACTTGGTCTAACCAAATTGACTTGTTTATATAGATTGTGCTGGTTAAAACTGTGTTTTTTTTTCCTAAAAATTGAATTCAAAAAAAAAAAATTAAAATAGGGAAAGATGAAAAAAATTTTGTTCAGGGGCGTGCGACACCCAATTTACGAAGGCATCTCATTGAGAATTTCAAAGCTCGATATTTAAATGGTAGCATCTACTATATACGTTCGTGGGAGTTTAACTGTTGCTAATTGACTACATCCAAAGTTAAAAGTAGAAATCAATATCTTTTAATTAACAAGAAATAAATTCATTACATGATAAAGAGTTAAAATTACAAAACAAGTTACAAAACGAGCAAACTAGTAGTGTCCAAAGATGATGTCAAACAACGTAAATTAAAAAACGATTAGAAATATAAAATTAAAAAAGCATATTAAAAAAGGATAAGTAAACAACATATCAAAACGGCATTCAAGAACAAATTTTGAAATAACAGAAATGACAAATGACAAATTAGAAATTAATTTAAAAGATGAAAGCCAGCTAAAACAGGCTTTTATACTAGCTAGCTTGTATGAATGCATGAAAATGGAACTAAAACAAATTAACTGATTTATAAAAAGAAGAAAAAAATCAAGTTCAGAGATAGCTGATCAAATTATGAACAATCACTAACGGAACAATCATGAAGGATAAGATGCAGAAATCAACGGTATAAATATACCTAGCTCATGTCCAGCATTTAAGCTAATTTCCTAGTATTCACATCAATATCCATATTACATAGAAAAAGGCCATGCTCAAGACAATCAAACTTCTTAAACCTCAACAGCTCCATATTATTAGCGAAATAATCCATCAAAACGCGATTAAACCTTACCAGATCCATCTTCTCGACAAGCACCATGAACTCTAAAATCAACTTCACACGATACCTCACTTTACACAGATGTTTCTTCAACCCTTTCGTAGGACAAAACAAATTGGGACCTTTGAAACACAACTCAATACACATTGAATGTCTCTGGAAGTTCCGTGCAGCGTTATGGATCCCAAATCGAGCACATGCGTCTGCTAATTTCTCATCGAATTTCTCATGGAATGTGAAGTTCAGACAACTCATGAATCGCAGGAAATAACCACCGGTCATTTTCTGTAACACGAAGTCAAAGTGTCGGATGTGTTCTGGGATCGAGGGCAGGATCTTGTGTTCTTTGCAGTAGTTGATGTAGTTGATAAAGGCTCGGATTAGGCATGTGTATCGGCCTGAAGTAGGGAATACGATGTTGGTTTCTTCCAATTGAGGTTCAGTTGGTGTTACATAGCTTTGTTTCTGGTATGCTGCTAGGTTGGCTGTTGTTGATGATGATGGGTTCGGCTGTAGGTATGGTTGCTGTACTATTTGTTGTTGCTGCTGTTGTTGTATCATGGATTGTTGTGAAGGTATCGACTGCGGTTGTTGTTGTTGTTGTTTGTGTGGATGTTCTAATGCAGATAGTAATGGAACTATGACGAATTCTCCATTGTTGGTTACAGTTTGTGCTGTAGTTCCCTCCATAGTAGGCACAGTTGCCAGACCATGTTCAGTTTTCACCATGGTCTGTTGTAACGGTTGTGGTTGTTGTTGTGGTTGCTGCTGCTGTTGTCGCTGTTCTTGTTGTATCTGTAACTGCTGGGACTGTTGCTGAAGCAGAGGTTGTTGTGCAGAAGGAACAGCAACGTAAGGAAACTGGGAAACAGACGTGCCCATCTGCTGTTGATAAGAAGTAGGATTCACGACAGTATAATTAACTGGGATCTGTTGCACAAACTGGCCCTGGGTTACCATAACTGGAGACTGGTTGATTACCATCATATTTTGGTCCGGGTAATAAACTTCACTGGCTGTATCTGAAGCTGTAGCTGCCGTTGTTGTCGGGTTGTTAATTGGCTGAGCAGGAGTACTGTAAACAGGAGAAGGTTTTGGTTGTTGTGAATGTATATAGTTTGTGGGGCTTGTCGGTAGCACCGCAGATGTCCAATCATGTTGAGGTAACGGCTGTTGCTGTTGCTGTTGCTGCTGTTGTTGTGGTTGTGGTTGTGATTGTTGTATGGATTGGGACTGTACTTGGCCTTGTACATGGGACTGTTGCTGATGTGAGAAATTGGCCGATACACTGCTGCTAGTGTTTGTATATAGACTTGTAGTTGAGTTTGATGGTAAAGTCTGATCAGATGAAGAAGTATGCGGGAAAGTGCCGGCAGAGTAAGCGTTGACTGAATTGTGATAGTTGACAGTGTTTGTTTGAATGGCAGCGCCTGGACTTGGAGTATAGTATTCTTCAGATGAAAACTTAAACAGAGGCTGATTTGTATTTGTGTCTGAGACAGAGGAGGATGTTTGGAGGACGGCAGTGGAAGGATCTTGATCTTCAGAAGATGAGGTTTGGAGATTCAGCAGAGACGAGTAATTGGCTGGCACTGACAGTGGGACTGGGAGTGGATATACGGGAATATTTGAAGGGCCTCCGTTGTTGCTATTATTTGGGAAGTATTGGTTTTGCATGATGAGGTGAAGCAAACTTTGAAAGCCTGGAGAAAAATATTGAAAACCAAGCACAATTGAAATTAGGAGATCAGTCAGAAACCGAATCAGTGGGGATATGACGGTATGACGAGTCGCCGAGATAGCAGGTGTTACACGTCAACACGTACGTAGCAGTGAATAGTTGATAATTGCAAATTGCAAATTGTAATATTGTGTGTTTGTGACTGTAATAGAAACAACGGTGTCAGTAATAGCGAAAACAATTTGGATTGTAGTTTGGAGTCAACAGGCAGAATTGCAGATGCAAGTGTCAAGAATCAACTCAACTGGAGTCCAACAGCGTGAATCAGCGTGAATCAGCGTCAATCGGGTAGAAATTATCACAATTTTTCAAAAGCTTCAGTAATGAAAACTACTGCCAGTTGCAAACCGAAACAGTACGAAATTATCGAGACTGTCGAATCTTGATGTTGTGAAAAGCAAGCAGTCAAAAGATGGATATTAATTCTTCCTGGTCAGTGGTGGCAGGTATACAGGACGTGATGGATACAACAAGCTCATGTTATTTGCCAAACTGAAATACTTCTCCTCCTGTAAGCTTGTAAGTTGTCTGTGGGCTTTAAGCAGCCTGTAAGCAGCATTGCCAGCCTCCCCTCATGAAGTCTTCGAAACCACTTATAACATTCCTCGAGAATTCACTTTAACCCACCCTTGATTCACTTTTTGACATACCCAAAATTCCAATGTATTCGGGCCGCTTCCATTATTTTTTTTGTGTAGCATGCGTCGATTAATCGTCCTTTCAATCTGCATAGCCACGAAAATAAACTACTGACTAGTGACGACTAGTCACCAGTGACCGGTTCTATTTCAACAAATTCAATTTTTTAAACGGAAACAAACAAAGAACATGTACAAATTTGAAAAGAACAAATTAAAAAAAACCAGAAAAACAACCCTATTCTCAAACCTTCAAAAGCTTCAACACCTCACTTCTTCTTTCCAGATCTGATATTGTCCGGTCTAACAGTAGAAGAAGAAGAACTAGCATTAAGTGACAAATCATCAACAAATCTGCCACTACCAGTAGCAGTCGTACCGGAATAATTCAAATCATCCAGGGCATCGCTAAAAACAGCATTCTTAGAAGGTGAACCAGGAGCACTTCCTGTATCTGGGGTAGTGGCACTAGAATCGGCACCACCAACGACATGTACATTAGGGGGAGGTTCAGGGTATTGGTTATATGCGTTTTCATTACTATCATCCTCGTCATCATGTAAGGTGGTTCGGGTATGATGTTCAGTTGCTTTCCTCGATCTCAGGTTGGATTCATCTGCGCCACTGAGTTTCGAGCCAGTGTTGAAGTCACCTTTGGAAGAGCCTAAAAGTTCCTCTGTTTCAGTTGAAATTTGCTTTTCCAACTCTGGGATAACTGATGCTGAAGATAAGGTTGTAGATTGATATTGAAGGGTGGTGTTGTGTTTGTGGTATGAGGCAGAGGAAGATGAAGGAGCAACAGAATCAAAAGAGTATGACAGAGAGGTAGATGAGGTGTTGACGGTGGTTGTTTCAACTAGATTCTTGGATTCATCAACGGACGTGGTAACCGGCTCTGATTTCACGGGATCAACACTGCTATTACCACAAACTGAAACAGGTGCAACAGCAGTACAAGGGGAAGAAGAAGTGTAAAGATCATGACTTGTATACACAGGGAAAATAGAGTACGCCGTATCTGAGACTGGTTGTAGTTTTCTGTCAAGGTACAACCCCGAAGCCAAATACCGTTTGAGTTGAGCCTGAGTCATATGCAACTTCTCCTTCACGACATCCTCGGGTGTCTTTTCAGTAGCTGGTTTGGCGACATAACCATTGACAACGGGAACTTGAAGCAACACCCAGTATAAACCGGCAACAATTTTGTCAAAGACCCAGTAAACAAGATTGATACCTTGTTCAATGATCCAGTATAGTGTTCTTCTGATACTGAACACCTCAACCGAAGAAACCTTAGTGTTGATAACGGTGTTAATGACAGACATCAAGATACCGTTGTTCAAACCTATGAACAAACCTAAGAATCCAGCAACTGCAACATACTGATAAAAGATCTTGAAGAATTCAATGATGTCAGGCAAGCTATAGGACACTTCAACACCGGTGAAGAAACTAAAGACAGTGTATGGTAGAACCACAGTACCATAGATCACAATGTCAAGCAGGAGTCTGAGTGGGGTAATGTACAGGAAATACACAATCGAGTAGAATCCCACCAGAGGGGTCGTTGCTGCAGACAGGTAGAAAGCTATATCGTCGGCCATTTCAGGTTTCAAAAATTGTTCTTTCTCTTCTCGTGTGATGTGATGAGGTAGTTGATAAAGTGTGAATCTGATATTGATTTGAATTGCACTTTGTAGTTATGAATCGGGTGGTGGCGATTTGACAATTGCTGGTTATATCAATTGGAATTGAGCTTTGTTAAGAGTTAAGAGTGAGCTGATGCTGATTTTGAATCCGGTTGTGAATTGGTGGACATCATGGATCGAATCAACCTGAAACGGGAAGTACGATCTAAAATGTACAGCAGTTTCAATTGCCAATCAAATTCAGATGAGATTTCAAAATTCACATGAAGTACTCAGGTCTCAGTTTTCAGGTAAGCTAACCCTGCCTGGTTGATCTCCCGCGTTCCTAGCTGATCGATCTGCTGCTGTACCTCAGCTTTGTGCCGGCAGGGGAATTAGAAACATCCTTACACAGGAAGCCACAGCTGGTTTAAATGATTCACGTACTCAAAAATTTTCAGTCAACTTCTACACTGATGAAATTCAAATGTCTTCTTGAATTCAAACACTTGTAATCATAATTCATGATCCATGATTCATGTTATCCAATACAAAGCCATACTATTAGATTCCGTCAATGCAGTTAGCATACGTTATTTAATAGTACCCTGGTTTTTATCATTGGAACAACACAACCCAAATACCAATATCAGCACTCCTGTTTCTGCCTCATATTCTTACTCTTCCATAGGATGATGGGTCTTGTTATGGAGAAGATAAAGCCCTTGGATCCAGTCACAACTTGATTTGATACTTCTACCGTGGTTGGTTTCAAGGGATCGTGTGAATGCTTCCCCTATCTTATTCTCTTTTAGTTGATTTAAGTAACTAAAGGGAAGCCTTGGGTTACTGGGGCTCACTACATTCTTTCTTTTTCAATGATTAGCATATCGATGCTTACTATTGTTATAATTAGTTAGAACTAATAATGTACAATTGAAGTAATTTCATGTATTTTGATTGTAAGAAGAAAGCGGCAGTAAAGAAATAAATTATAAAAATAAAAGATTGTTCAAGAAAAAAACAAAATGAGTTTGCTTCAAGATCATTAACCTGAGTGAATTTCTTTTTTCATTCACAACCTTCAAAATAATTGATAGAATGTGATTGTTATTGATGGCATATATGGATGATGTTGATTCTTGAACTGATGAGTTGTGATGTTAAGATGGGTGGTGACTTACTCAGCATATTCTGGTCTCAAATCTGATCTTCTTGGTTCCACCAATGGATGTAACTGGCATAAATATGTGAAAGCCCACATCAAGTACATCATTGCTAATGATAATGACACCGTACTTCTCCAAACACTAAATTATTGAATTTCAATTCCAAGGTAGAATTGTCTGTATGTTAGTACTGTATTCTTGTGATACTCATCTCAGATAGATCACCCATTGAGATATGAATGATCAGGTCCTTGTGCTTCTGAGCTTTTGAAATGTTCAATTCATGATGTTTGTCTTTAATGATACACACGTTTGGTTTTCTTTTGGTGCAACTTTCCAGAATAAAGCACCTGCTGCAAGTGTAACGAAAAGCGTAATAAGAACGGTCCAACTGTTAAGAATAAAGTAAGATGAGATGTTAGTATCAGTGGTTCGTCAGTTGATGGTTGCGTGTACTTCAGTAGCTTGGATCTTCAGTATCTCCAGTTTGATATGTGTATTTGCCAATGCATTGAGTTTGTGAAAGGTGTTGATGAATTCAGTCTACTCAGTCTGGATATTGTGTTTGTGATTTCAGTTAAGCAGCCACTTGGAATAAGCAATAGAACTTGCAAGCTAATTAAGTGCACGTTTGTTGTTTGAATGTTCGGAAAGTGATGACATACCCACTCATGGAAAATGTGTATATGTTGATAAGTGTGTAAGGGTAGTTTGTTGGTGTTGTGGATGAGTTGTATGAACTGTTTGAACCAGGTGTATCAGACAGCTTGTCTTGTCTGGTTGTCTGTAAAAGGCAACACCACTTCAACACTTGTTTCGTGCAGACTGCAGTGCGCAGCTTCCGACTTTCCCAGCTGTAGCCTGTGCGATAATCGTTGATTGAGAATGACAAGGCAAACAGAGATACAGGACAGGGTCTCATTAACATCAAAAAGACCAGCATAACACATGCAACAACCACAAACAAGAAAATCACAATATGGGAAAATTACCAGACACGGTATTACAATGGCTTTTCAGGGTGCTTCAACCGGAATATTTGAATCCAGTTCTGGCATATCAGGACGCCTCTTTGATCCTCATGGTGTACAGTTTCTTGAAAGTTCGAACATCAATCCATGTCAACGTTCAAGGCAAAGATGAATTGTTACTAAAGATATATGGAGACTATGAACACAGCAATGAAAACATCCCGATTGAAATATGGTTACCTTTCGATTATCCAAGATCGCCACCACTCATATACGTTCAAAATGCAATCGAAGGTTACAAATTAACACCCAACAACTATTTTGATTCCGACGGAAGATTCTATCATCCTTTCCTATCATCTTGGATTCAATCATACGGTAACGATACAAGTAACGATAATGTTCAGCCCAAAGAAAACAGAATGCTGAAGTTGACAGAGGTATTCCTTCATGCCACAAAACATCACTTTCCTTTCAACAAGGTTGGTCCAACTCCTACTTCACCACCTCCTTTTCCAGTTGTTCCTGTGTTACCGCCAAAACCAATAATAAGGCATCCTGTGGCTGTTATGAATCAAAGTCCAATGAATTCAGAGTTCTCATTGGGGTCAGTGAGTCGAGGATCGAAAGAGCCTTCTCCTTCGCTTTCGGCGTCGGGATCACAAGTATATGTTGGTAATGGCATACAGAGTCCAGTGGCTGCTGGTATCAGTAACAGTAGCATTAATACTCCAGCTTCATCTTCCCCTCTAAGAAAATTTCCAGTTGTTAGAATACAGCCATTAGAGGAGCAACAACCTCAGACACCCGCAAAGCCTGCTCCTCTTTTACCACCCAACCCTAATCGTATTCAAGTTATTAACAACTTGAAAATTGGTTTAGAGCAAGCAAAAATAGCCACGATACAAGATTTCAACAATGATTTGATGCCACAGTTGACACAATTACAAAATCGGTTGTTTCAATTGAATGAGTCCTACGTGAATGACTCGAATTATTTATCATTTTTAGAGTCTAAATTGAAAGAGAATGAAGAGTTGCTCAAGTATAAAACCGCAGATCTGCAAGAGACGTTAACCGAGTTGGATTCAATTGCTCATGATAAACTTCCCTTCATTGATTCATATCTGATTGCTGAAACACCAGTATACAATCAATTATACAATTTAGTGTGTCAATATGAGGCACTAAATGATTTGAATTTGAAATTGGAACACTTGAATGATGTTGGAAAATTGGAAGATACCGACGTGTATTTGAAATGGGTTAGACAATTGGCTAGAGAGCAATGCTTGGTGAAGTTGCATATTGAAAAGTTGGTTGACTGTTGTGGGTTGGCCAAAGTTGACTTTTGATTTAATTTTTGTTTTTCTTTTCTGGTGTCTTTAGAATTTAATTTTTTTTCTCTTCTCTTCTCTTTTCTCGGTATGAATCACTGCATAATATTTCATTGAATAAAAGTAAATTGTTGTAAAAATTGAACTTCAAAAGTGGACAGGCGAGCTGGAAAATTGGAATTTCGAGATCGATCAAATGATCGATGTTGATGATTGAAGTTGGAAGGGAATGGGAGTGGGTGATCTGGACATTTTTTCCTTATTTCCCTTTCCAATGGTTATATGCTCTTCAAGATTGAACGCTTTAACTGGACAGAAGAAGATCCAGTTGACCTATTTGAGACACCATCAACAACAACATCATCATCAAAAAAGAAAACAATCAGACAATCTGCAGACATGGAGAAGATGGCATTCCGTAAACTCTCGGAGTATTCCCAACTCTCGGAGAAAGAAATTCAATTCAACCACAGAGGCTTGAAAACCTTCACGATTCCAACAATTAATAAGTTTGATCCAGCTACAGGAAAGCTGAAGAGAATTTTGAAATGGAATGTGTTGAAAGGTTACCAAGACTTCACCAAAAGGACGTTTGCACCTGATGAGTCCCGTTTGACAACATTTCTCGCCACGTTGATCCACTATGAGTTCACTGAAAAGAAGGATACTTCAGAGTATCCTGTGATTGCTCTTGTCAGTTTGTTTAGAGATATGGCGTTGCATAATGCACAGTCATACGATGTTGTTCGTTTTGAAGGGCAATGGTACTTCAGTTCAAGAGACTTGAGAGACAAGGACTTGCTGCAGTACGCCTACATTGGAATCCGTTTTGAAGATATGCTGACTCAAGGTGGAGATGAAAAACCAACGATGAACAACTTTGCACATTATAAATGTATGACTTCATTACGTTTGCCTGGTGGTTTGAACACTATCACCATTTCTGAGATTGATTGTTTGGAAGAGTCTAAAGCTAGACAAAAATTTGCTGGTTTCACCGAAGTTAAGCTCTGTTACATTGAAAGCATCCCTTCTGTTTTTCCAGTCACTGATGCTGATGAATTTTTGGACTTCATGGATGATAACAAACGGGATTTCTTATGGGTGTTGGTTAAATGGACAGTTCAATGTATTTTTTCAAATTGTCATAACTTGCTCATAGGTGTCAGAAACAAAGATTACAATATCGTTACCATAAAGCTTTTCAGCATCAAAGGAGATATTTTGCCATACTTGAAAAGAGTCAGTCCAAACAAATACTACCAGCAAGTCATTGAGTCACCTGTTAGAGTAGATGAGATGCTGAACAGATTGTTGAGATATATGGATGCCGGTGATGAAAACATTTACAGAATGGATATCAGTCCTGCTGGAATAAAGTTGACTGAGATTGCCGATGAAGAAGAACAAAATAAGATTTTCTACAGTGTTATCACACCAGAGTACGTTGACTGGAAGATTGAAGGTGAAATCTCTGAAGAGTTGAAAAACGGTCATTACACATATAACTACGATCCAATTAAGATCAAGCAGGTTTTGGGTGAAGACCTGAATACTTCAATGGCTTCCCTAAACATAAATGCATGATACATTAAATGCTGTCATTCATCTGTGTCTCCTATCAATAATGATATTTCAAATTTGCTAAATTCCACGAGTTGCTTTCTATTTTTTGTTGTTTTTGCTAAGTTTTTTTCTTTTCTTTTTGTGAGTATGTGTGTATTTCTATGCTCACATCACATACTGTCATTGCTACTTCACTTTGGTATACATTCAGATATATTGAGATGATATTCATGTCAAACAAAATGTCGAATTGTCATTGCTACTAACCACTTTTTTCCAAAGTTTATCTTTCATATTGGTTTACGTCACACTATTTATAGTTCTCTTGATTACATGAATTTCATCTTATTTGCTTCAATATAGTTTTCAACTTCTACATATGGTCACAATTGTCTGTATAACATAGGCAGATTTTTATATAGAGTCCGTGAATCTTGAAGGTTTAATTGGCTTCCTTCTTTTGTCAAGTTTTTCTCTATTTATCTACACTCAAATATACCAGCTACAGCTGTGTGTATCAAATGTCTTTTTAAACACTTGGGCCAATATATTGCAATCTATCCAATTCTTCCAGAAATTATTCAAATTTAATATATCTGCGATTGTGATTTTAGTACGAACCTAACTAATGTATAGCAGGTATCCAGAGTCCAGACGCGTATATATAGCTCACTTGCAGAAACCATGAATTTCGATCGCGTGTCTATGTTGACAAGATGTGTCTCGTCATATGATTTCATGGTCACGTCGACACACACCACATCACAAGACACTATACATCAACAACTATTCATGGAAAATCGAAATTTTCTTATTAAATGAAATGACTACTCAAGGTAAGCCGAATGATAAGCCTACCAACAATATCAGTTCACCTAAAAACGATGCTGAAGGTCAAGCCGGAATGTCCCATGTGATGCAAGCACCTCTAGAGTTGAAGAAAACTCGGTTCAATCTTCCCCATATTCTGAAAGCCCAAAAATAGGTAGAACAATAAGAAACAATCTTAATCCTATATTTATCTGTGATACACTCAAAAACATTTTAAGGGTGAATATTCCAGAAGACGATAAATTCAAGCTTGAACTCCCATCAAAAGTAAATTGGGCAGATCTTATGCCAAAGTTAAGGGGACGTCAGCCATATGAATTGGAACAGGAGCATTGACTTTAATCCATCAAACATACACAAAGTTGATTGATCTGAAAAGCACAGTACACGTTTTCACACCATCACTGTTTTTACAGTTTCTTTTGGTGTATCGGTTGTTTGTGAGACTCGAATATCAAACAGTAACTAGGTTACTTTTTTTGTCCTGTTCGATACAAGTGTAAGTCAAAAATGCCCTTAAAGCTGGATGAACAGAAAGGATTGCTTTACTTATCATACATTCGTGATCCTGTTGGTACTCACACCAACACCAAGATCGTTAAGATGGCCAAAGCGGAATACAAAAAGCGTTTGAATCCTCTCTATGTGAACATAGTTGATGGAGATAGATTCAGGCTTGAACTTTCATTAGATATCAGCAATGCAGAACTTGTGTCAAAGCTCAGAAAGCGCCAGCTATATGAATGAGATTCAAGTGCATTGGATTTAATACATCAAACCTACACAAATTTGATGGATAAGAAAAACACAATACACGTTTTTACAATATCGCAGTTTTTACAATTTCTCTCGGTATATCTCCCATTTGTGAAAGTCGTATATTATTCTCCAAGTATTTACCTTGAATGTTGATATCTTTTCAAGTGTACATCATCAAGTACGTCTATAAAGTTTGATAATGAGAAACAGTTGTTCTATTTGTCATACACTCGTGCACCTGCACGTAGCCATAGTAGTGCCGAGATCGTTGAGACGACTAAGCTAGAGTATGAAACCCACACAGAATTTGAAGATGAACAAAGAGAGTTCTGGAAATCCGATGTTGAAAGTGATAGAGATGGTACTAACACCAGGCACTTAGAGTTCAAGCAACACATAGTCTGCTGGTTACTTTTCATTACTCCATCTCTGCCCAAACTACCCATGAAGAGCAGGTTCAACTTAAGGTTAATGATGATGACCATGAAGAAATTTCTATGATATCTGAAGTGACCCATGCTTTGGTGTCTGAACAACAAACGATTTCAAATTCTGTTGAGACTTGAATGGATTTCAACAAGATATAGATGAGCTGATGTACTATACCAACAGGTTGTACGATGCTGTTCAATGATTCCACTGATGAGAGTCCAGATTGCCTGCTAAACTTGTCTCGGGCTAATTAATGCAACAATTGAATATGTTTACGAATCTAATGAATTTATATGTATGAATTTTATAGTTAATTCTATGAAGAAACATTATGACAGAAGATAAAAATAAGTTGTACATAAGTTGTAAAACATGGTATGTCTTGACAAGCTTGCAAGCAAAACCTGAAAATTGATATCTGCCGAACTAAACCGAAAGTCGGCAATTCAAACTTAAACAAATGATATACCGCCGGATATTTTATATCATCATGAATATCAAATGCATGCAAGCTAGCCTATCACTCAAAAAGGGACCCGGCGATGTTTCTTATAATCATGGGTAAGCGGCCGCCAGGGGATCAAATTACGTACCGCTGTGTAGATAATGGATGCAGTGAACCCGATCCATTTTCAAACCCATGTACAGCTTGATCATTCATCCATCGGTAACCGTATGCAATACAACAAAACAAAGGGTTCAAAGATCATGCAGTCGGGTCTGGTTTCCATTAAAATAGCCAATTAGCACTTTTCAGTCTCGAGTGGATTAACTTGATTCTTTCAATTTTGTAAGCTAGCTTCATCCTTCTATAAAGCCTAGATTAACGACATCCAAACAAAATTTCACCGGATTTGTGTACGTGTTGAAGATATTGGAAGTCTCTGACTTCCATATATGTAGCCCACATGTGTGAAGTTATATACAGGAATAGATGTAGTCAGTTTCGATGTTCAGCACCCGCAAGTTCAAAGTTGCAACGGTCCGCAATCCGCAAACTTAGCTTATCCCAGATATATATTGTTCTTCGTTTAATATTTGATTTCTAGCTCACGCTTCCACCTTCCAGCTTCCATGTGTTCTTCCAGCGAATCTACAGCCCGCCTATAATTCAATCAAAAAGAGGCTGTCGGGTCATATAATTTGGATCAATTGAAATTAGATGAATCATGTGAATCATGCACATGCACGATTGTAGTCTGTCTTTTGTTTTCTGAAAACTAACCATTGAGAACATTTCACCCCCAAAGGATACAGCGGAAGCCCATGGAGCCCCAAGCCGAAAAGAAGCAAACAAAGATAGTCTTTTGCCACAATGCACTGTCCTCTCAGCGCTGGAAGTTAACAAAAGAGAGAAAATTGGGACGGTTCAAAGTTGATGCTTTCTATAAGTTGAATTAATCGTAAATAAGATCCCATCAAGCACAAATGTAATATCTCGAAGTTATTCAAAATTGTCAGATCTTGATTTAATATCCAAATATAACTACCACATGAACTATACCAGCTAGCCTAAAAATGTACTTCCAACTCGTCCCAGGCACAAAATTCACGATCGATATCCAAACGGGTCGTCAATCATCTGTCGATCTATTGACATTGGGATGTGTCATCTGTCACCAACACTCATACATGCATGAACACACCTACCAACAGGACAGTTGTCCGCAATAACATAATGATATCAAATAGCGGATCTCGGGATTCTGGATGGATGGATATAGGAGCTGGGACCAAGGTGCAAAGAGACGAAAGAATTCTTTTTTCTTCCACATGTTCAATTTTGATCTCTATGATATGCCCTGAACGGGAAGTTTTGATGAAAAAAATCGCCTCTGGGTCGTTAAGCGTAAAAGGGGTTGGAGCCTGGAGGTAGGAAGTAGGAAGTAGGCTTGACAAATTGAGTCATGTGGGCCAAGTCCCTGCCTGTCTGCCTGTCTGCCTGCCTGCTGGTTGCATTGGTGTTAATTCGTCAGCTGGCCCACTCGGTTAACAATTGGAAGGGAGCGAGAAGGAAACGTGGTTGATAAATGCATATACACATACGGTGATTTGTACGAGCAACTCGCGTGACTTTTTCTTTTTCCAAACTCTCGTTATACGTTATATGTACTCTGGCAATGGCAATAGCAATGGCAAGAATTTGATGTTTCAAGATTGGGTGGATTATCACATTTGGCAACTGTAGAGTTTGAAATTAGAACTTTACACTACGTATACTATACTATGTTGACCAGATTGGAAAAAAGTAGCATATTGGGCATTGGGCATGAATAGTAAGTCCCACCCATGTGTTTGTTGATCATCGAGGTTGAAGTATAAAAAGTGGAAGGTGGAAGTTTAACTTCCCCAGCTCACCGATCCTTACATACACTACAGGGCACGCGTCTCACACTATAAGAGCATGTATCTGTATATCATGATTACAAGCGGTCTCCAGATGAGCCATTTTAATTTTAATATAGCGGAGGTAATCCACCGACATGCCCTCAAGAAAATACAAATTCTGATACTTGATAACGTATTTCAAAGCAGGGAATCAGGATTGCCGCTGTACTGATAAGATCAAGTTTTGTATACATACATACATACATACATACATACATGCACGCGCACTTCAAAGGAAGACTTGGAAAAACCTCAGTATGAGCAAGCAAGGGAACAATGTCAATGGCAATATTAACGTTCCTTTTCAAGGTTGTGCAATTATGGATGTGATTTGAGGACCCATATGATCCGAAACCATTCATATAACTAGCCATCTTTGTATATGACTGTGGACATGGCTTTTTCCAGTGCATGTTGTAGGGAATTAATTAAAAAGCATTAAAGAGAAAAAAAGAAGATTGAATCATCAACGCGCACTCACACACTCATATGGTTAAGCAAATGATTCGAAGGGAAGAGACAGGTCCGACCCGACCCTTGATTTCTTCTTGTGTTAAATCTGGATCGAAGTATCTCACTAACGGTGGGAATATGTGGTTGTACAATGTGGACAAAGGCTGTAGTGCATGGGTTTAGCTAGAGCTAGAGCTAGAGCCATAGCCTGGCAGCTCCGGGAACAAACTGGTGGAATTTGGTTGTTGGACCAAGCCTGGCAGCCTTGAGACACAACTTTAGTGGCCTACGTGTTCACTGTTCGTTATAACGACAAATATTACAGCCATGAGCCATGAGCCATGACTGACCATCTATCTATCTGAAGCTACTTTATAGGTAGAACGAAAACTGGTTAAACTAAGTTGGAAAATGGAATGAAAAATCAGAATCGGATCTGAAGATTGCGAACAAACAAAATTATTCAAAAAAGAAAACAAGTGTGATTCATTTGTATAACCAACTGGCAACCCCAGCTAGCTTACTAGCTAGCAGTAGCTACTCGTTAATGTTTGTTAGTGATCTAGTTCTGGCTGCTTAGCTAGCTAGTAAATTGCATGAGATGCCCCCATAATCTTAGTTCTTCCAAAGCGAATTTTGTTTAAACGCGATTTAGACAGGCGGACAGATGTGATTCCACAATTTACACATGTGCCCTATATCAGATATTAGGGACAGTTCTATCTAGTATCTACTATCTACTATCTAGGCTATATTCGACCATTACGTGATTAGGATCTTTGAGACGAATCCTTAAAATTATATAGATCGGCTCAAATGATTCAAATTTCAATTTTGGGATGTGTTTGTTACATGTGTTTTTGTTTACACGATTGCCAAGTTTGAAGTTTGTGAAGTACCATTAATTTACACGGGAATTTTATAGTATTTGAGTTCGAGTTTGAGTTTGAATTTGATCACATGTACGTCCTGTGTATACATAGCTAGAGGTCATATATATAGTCTATATAGTCTATCTCGTATGTATACACAGCTGTAACTTGGTCAATGGTAAGTAAGTAAGAGTAAGGTCAAATTTGACACTGCTATACCTGTACGTTGTAGCCTATGACGTATTGGGAAGATCAAAGGGTGATGGCGGCCGGCCGTTAATTGATTTAATTTTTTGGAAATTTCTTTCTTTTGTCAGCTTAATAATTTTTTTGCAGGCTGCCAGGTGCCAGGAGGGCGCCCTATATATTATACGTGAAATTTACTGGGAGAGCTCAGAGCTCAGTGCTGCCAATTCTTCAATTCTTCAATTCTTCAATTCTTCAAAAGAGAACAGTTCCGCTCCCTGTGAAGTCCCTGTATTTTGTATTTCCCTCTGGCTCCCTCGCAGTCGCTCGCAGTCACTCGCAGTCACTCGCAGTCCCTCCTTCTCAGAGAAGCCTGAATCTACAGCTTGGATCTTTGGTACTCAGTGCTCAGTGCTAAGAGCTCTCCAAAACTTCAACCTCAGATTTCTGTATATAGCCAGACTGTTCCCTCCTTTTTTACCCATACTGTTCCTACGCCCATCAAATTCATACTCTCTTACAAGTTACAATTCATTATCATCTCTTCCAGTTCTCCTATATATATCGGTTGCCTTCTGGGTTTTCAACTTACGTTTGGTATCCTGCCCTGCTCTTCTTGTGTCCCTCCAATTCCCAATTCTTTCACTTTTTTGTGCAAATTTCTCTCCCATCTAAATAGAAAAAACTTTCATCACCATCACCATCACCATCATCAATATCTATAGTAATGGCAACTGCCTCAAATACAAACTCTAGCACTCCTCAGGTGCCCAATGCACCACTTCCCAGTGACTCAACTGGAAAATTGTCACGACACACTTCAACAATCAAAAAATTGGGAAAATTATTCAGTGTCTCCAAATCTAAACCCAAGCAACAAGAGAAATTTCAAGAGGATGAACCACGACAACAACTGCCTTCTTCTACGATTCCAACCACTTCTGGTTCCATTTTATCTTCTAATTCTGGCAAATCATCATCTTCGTCATCCACATCGTTGACAATTGCAGCCCATGGACTCGGTAAGAAGTCACCACGTTTTGATTACTCCTCATTCGCTGGCAGTAATGTTGTTTCACCAGTGTTATCAAACTCAAGTTCATATGTGTCCATGCAATCCCAAAATGAAGTTGTTGTGATGAAACCCATTTCACGTCACCCCAAATCAAACACCAACACCAACACCAACACCAACTCCAGTAGTAAAGAGGCAATAGCTACACCTTCTACTGCACAACAGCAACAACAAAACTCAAACTCAAATCCAAATCCAAATTTAACTTCCTCCAATTTAGTGGCTGTGTCATCGAAACTTGCTAAAAAATCGCCAAGCCAACACAGTTTGGGTCATCACTATGTGGTTACCACCCCAAAGAACACATCCAGTTTGAATCTCAATGAACAGAAGGTTCAATCCCAATCATCTTCAGCATCAACTACGTCAGACGGCCATTATAAAGTGATCCATCCAAGCAATTCATCAGCAAATTCAAACATCTCTAAAGCAAGCTCAACAACAACAAGAAAACAAGTCTCTACAATCCAACCCAGATTCATCATGACTGTGGATGGGAACCATGAGCATCATTTGCGTAACTCTAAAAGACAAGAGAAAGTGGGCCAAATGTTAAAGGACTGGTTAGGTGGTAAGAAATTAAGAAGTGAGGCAGTTTCGGCTATTCCTAACATTCTGTCATCGACTAATTTAGCCGCTTTGGACAAAGAAGCTAAGGATACCGTGGATGCTGTCAATTTAACTGCTTCCAATAATCATTTGCCTCCTACTTTGTTCTCCAGTTTGTTGAATCAAGTGAAACGTGGTGATATCACTCAGTACTCGGGTTGTTCCGATCAAGCTGCCAGTTTACATAATCAACCAGCCAATGCCGTCTCTGTTTTGAATAACCAACAGGTTAGTTCTGTTCCTGTGCCCGTTGCAGCTGTTGCAACTACAGTGGTGGCCGATGAAAACAATGCCATTGATCATCGTTCATTTGCTGAGAAATACGGTAAGTGTCAAGAAGTTGTTGGTCGTGGGGCCTTCGGTGTTGTTCGTATTGCTCATAAGAAAACTGACAGTGGTGGTGAAGTGTTGTTTGCCGTCAAGGAATTTAAACGTCGTCCGACTGAATCTGAAAAACGGTATTCTTCAAGATTAACCAATGAGTTCTGTATCTCATCCTCATTGAAACACAAAAACATCATCTCATCATATGATTTGTTACGTGATGCCAAATCAGATTACTGTGAAGTGATGGAATACTGTTCAGGTGGTGACTTATACTCGTTGATCATTACTGCAGGTAAACTAGAATATGCAGAAGCCGATTGTTTCTTCAAACAACTAATCAAGGCCGTCCACTACATGCACGAAATGGGTGTTGCTCACAGAGACCTAAAACCAGAAAACACCCTCATCACGAACAACGGTGTTTTAAAGATCACAGATTTTGGTAACGCCGAGTGTTTCAGAATGGCGTGGGAAGATGACATCCAACTGTCTCGGGGCATCTGTGGTTCATCCCCTTATATTGCCCCCGAAGAATACGTCACCAAGGAGTTCGATCCAAGAGCAGTTGACATCTGGGCATGTGGTGTCATTTACATGGCGATGAGAACAGGACGTCAATTATGGAAACAAGCTAATTTAGATGATGAATTTTATTCGATTTTCGTCTCACAGAGACAAAGTGGCAAGTATGCTCCTATTGAAGCTTTGAAAAGGGTTCGTAGTCGTAATGTCATTTATTCGATTTTGAACCCGGATCCTATCAAGAGAATCACTGGAAAGGAGATTTTGAATTCTCGTTGGGTTCGTGATATTAAGCTTTGTAAAGCTGCATCGCTGGAGAAAAGTTCTAAGTGTTGTGCTGGTGGTAAGAGTTCTGGTAATGCTTCTGCTGGTGCTGGTTCCGGTGCTGCTGGTTCTAAGAGTTCTAAGGCTATTCGTGTTCCTTCTGCTGGTACTGCAGCTGCTGATTCATACTCAACTGCTTCATCTAACTCAAACACCACTCTTGTCAACAGACGTTAATTTCGGATTCTCATTTATCTGGTGATTCAAATCAAAATCAAAATTGGTTCACTCACCCACATCGCCCTCCTCCCTAATTTTTATTTTTCTTTTTTTGTTTACTAGTCATCTATCCCCTTGTCATTACTACTACTTACTACATTTTGATTTTTGTTTTATTGTTTTTCTAATTTTCCCCCTTGCTTCTTCTCACATTTCATATTTTTCTTTTCTGTTTTTGTTTTTGTTTTTGTTCTTATCTCATGCATATTATTGTTAATGGTCATGTCTCCTTTCCCCCTCTGTCATTATTCTTTCTCTTATTATATTATATACATCGTGTTTTCTTTTCTGGATTGGTTATCTTTGCGTTTTTCACTTCTCATGTTTGTCTTTTTGTTGCTTGTTTATTTGTTATTTCCTGTACCGTTGTTCTTTGATGCTTCTTATATAGCTTTTTGTTTTTTTTTGTTTTTTATATTATATGTTTCTGGAATTCGGCCTGTGACAGTATTCAAAATTAGTTTAAATTAATAAAATTCTAAAATGTTGGCAGAATTGCTAAATTGCTAAATTATACATGTATTTAGAATCGATCTACTCGATATTTTCAAATTAAATTCTAATACTACTTTTTTAATTACTTCTTTTTTTAAAATTTTCGACAATGTGGTAATATTATAATGATATCAATTAAATGAGGCAAGCTAGTCGAAAATTTGGAAATGTCCTATAATAAACTAGATCATAAATTAAATTGAACAAAAAAAGTAGAGGAAATTCAGGAGAATGATAATTCAAAAATTTTCGATCCTTAATTTACGGCCTCTTATAATATAGATCGACTGAACTATTGAATTGGGATGTCGTATCGAATTCAATGAATTTCCCGATCTTTTATGTACAAGTACCTATCATATATATATAGCTGAGTCTTATCTGAAAGTCAGATCAAATTCGAAAAGCCTGATTCTTGTTTTTATTCCCTTACTATAAATGAAATTTATT
The DNA here is from genome assembly GCA_030579935.1 of Ambrosiozyma cicatricosa. Lineage (NCBI taxonomy): Eukaryota > Fungi > Ascomycota > Pichiomycetes > Pichiales > Pichiaceae > Ambrosiozyma > Ambrosiozyma cicatricosa. The sequence goes on along the minus strand of JAKTRY010000168.1, from coordinate 724 downwards.
AAGTAAAAAAAATGAAGCTTCATGATATATAATTATTAATTTTATTACTTTTTATAAGAAATCCAAACGACAATTCTTATGCGGTTTCAATGATTTTATATAGTTTATTTCAATTGAAGTTTTATATGCATGATAAAAAGAAATAGCTAGCTAGAGGATTAGGTATATAATTTGATAGGATATTGAAGTTGAGATAGTTGGTTTGTTGTCTTTGAGAAATTACTTCTACTGGTTATAGCAATGAAGAGCAGAAGCGGTGTTGATTCACCATGTCCCAAGAAGGACTCATATTGAAGCTCCTCGTCATCGAGATGACAAAATACAGGGAATTATACAGGTTTAGATACTAATCGAGATCACATCCTTCAGCTTAAACTAGCAGTCCAGAGACAGCAGAGCAAATCCTACTTGGTTTCCTTGATATGTAACAGTTCTAATCAATGCCAGTCAAATTAGCTTAGTACCACTGAATCACCATGGACAGAACACGGCAAAGTTTGCTTTCAACAGGTTGGTATGACCAGTACCATCCTATATCAGCAAATGCCTTACCAGAACTAAGAATGTTTCATTAGTAACAACTTACCAACTCAATCTTATACCAATCAGCATTTTTACCGAACCAGACGGCAACGGACACCTTGATCAGTTGTCTGATTGTAGGCAATACCAAAGAGGCATCAGCTATCTTAGCACCAGTTGTACCAACAAATACCTTGACGGA
>JAKTRY010000167.1:0-41170 GCA_030579935.1 Ambrosiozyma cicatricosa | reverse complement strand
TCGAAGTGCCATAGCAACTGTAACACCAGTTCCAACTATGCCTTCTCTGTAAGTCTATAGCTGTCTCTCAAACCTTCTCATGTTTCCCCTGAACTATATAAGTTAAAAAAAACTTTTAACCTATAATTATACATTTCTACATAATTCGACTTCTACATATAATTTAATAAAATTATAAACTTTTACATTTTTACAAATTTTACAAATTTTAACTTTCTACATGCATTTTTTAAATTTACTGCATTAAATCAATTTTTAAATTGAGTTTCCAGTTTTTGTTTTATAATTTTCTTCATTTCTCCAGCCATATGTTTTTCCATAATTTTTCACTTTTTCAGTGTTCCATTTTTTTCATTAAATAAACGGTATTTTCTTTTCCACTTTACCACATTTTTATATTAATTTACATAAAATTTTACTTTTTTTTCTCTTTTTTTTACCAAAAAAGAAATTGTAAGCTAGCTTATATTAAAATTTAAAAAGGTATTTTTTTTACCAAAAAGAAAGTAAGCTTATACTAATTTACAAACTTATGATAAGTTGAATTAATTCATGCATGCATTTTTACATTAATTTTAATTTTGGTATTTATCATTATGGAATACATGAATATACATGCTTTTTTTCTAATTATGAAGCTTCAATTTTGTGATATAATCGCTAGATTATATTAGCCTCTCGCGCAACTCTAGGCTGAAATCTACTTCTCTCTCTTATTTGTATTTCTACGTTCCACTTGCTTTTCCTGTTCCTTTTACCTTTCTAATTTGAATCAAGTTCTAGGTCCTTATCCTCGTCCTAAGTCATAGTGTACTTTATAGTACAAATTTTAACTTACCCACTTAAATATATTAAAAAATTCAGCTTTTCAATTCTACATAATTTTTTAATTATTATTAATACAAATTTTGATATGGTTTTACAACATAATTTTACATTTCTTCACATGCTTTCATTTGTAAAGTTTTGTACATGTTTCCAAATTTAATTTTAATAATTTGTCATTTTTGGAATTTGATATAAGACGTGAGCCAGTTACGCATGTTAATACTAGAAGATTCAAGATATTAGTATTAATTTAATATTTTAATTTAAGCTAGTGATTTTAATTGAAAATGAATTTTTATTAGGCGTGGTGGTTTTCCATATATATGCATGCGTATATACATAAATGACTTTATGAGTATAGCCAAATTTTCTGTCTCCAAATTTATAAAAAATTACCTAGGAGTATATATGCGGAAAATAGGCTTTGGAGAATATATATATACGTATATTATACATCCTGTACAAATTTAAATCGACGGCAAAACTGTTAGATTCAAAGTAATTATGGTAAACAAAAAATTTGGAATTATAACTGAATACTTTATATTGCATGCTAGATATGCCTATATCGTGATTTGGGTAACATCAGCATATTAGCTAAGGCATACATAAGAGGGGACGTTCAATATCAACAGTTTCACCTTCATGTGGTCTTCTGTAAGTGACAAACCCTTCAAACTTTCCAACTTTTCTGTATAACAACTGCGCTCTATGATTGAACATTCCTGTTTTCCAATAAACACCTTCAATATCATCATGGTTATCAGCATATTCATAGCAAGCTTCAATCAATGCTTTACCGACACCTCCGACTCTATTGAGTTCAGAGACAAACAAATCACTCAAGTAAAGTTCATCTTTTTCGGACCAAATGTTGACATGTGTAAGAAAAGTAGCAAATCCAATAACGCATTCATCTTGACCATTAACACCAGTGCCAATTAATCTTCTGTTTGGGAATAAAATATGTTCTTCTTCATTGTAATCAACAACTGCAATATTGCAGTAAACGGGAACGTTTGAGTCTATGAATCTGTCAAAGACTTTGGTTGATGATTCAGCACTCATCTCAGACGCTCTGAATAGGACATATGAGTCCTTTGGTCCATTGAAAATATCAACAAATCCTGTTTTGTCTTCTTTTTGAACTGGCCTGATTTTGAAATTTGGTTTTGCTGTTGTTGTTGTCTTGGACATTTTGTGTCTGTTTGGGTGATTTGTCTTTTTGGTTAAACTGAGTTTATAAGCACGATTCAGGAATCCATTGGCTCTTTATATATGATCTATGAATCTGACATTAGTCATCTTGAATTAGATCAATGTGCAGGGAACTTGCATATCTGAGCAGCAGAGAGGAAAACAAGTCAACCCGCCCATTGATAAAGGCCGGCATGTGTCAATTTTCAAACCGAAGCTGAGAAAATTCTAACCGCTAGACGCCAGCGATGATCTATCGAGCCTATCAACACTTCAATTTGCAGCTAATCGAAGTTTCCCGTGCCGTCGCCTGCAAAACTATCTCTTATCAAAGTACACTGAAAGTATCATTTAAAACTGTACTTATTCAAGACTAGTTATCTTGGAAATTCAATATGGATCAGCTGCTCATGTTTCACCATCGTGGATTACCGACCACCTAGCTTCAACACACTGAATTCAAGCAAATACCAGCTAGACTATCTAGAGTCTGTATATTACAACAAACAAAAGACTAAGGCTTTTTCCAAGAATTGAATGAACAACTGGTTCTAGCAAGAACAACCAGTGAACATTCATCCAAGTCGAAGATTTGAGATACGATTCTCCCTGACTTCACATGTTGAGAATCCGGGCTTCAACTTGTCTCACATGTCGTTGAGCTAAATGATCATGGTCTGATCCGAATAAATGGATGTTGATCTGGTATGACATTTACTTTATTTATTTCGGATGGTGCTGACTGCATTGACTGTCGTTCTTGGCCCTCACTTCCACTCATAATTAGTTTGCAGCTATATTACTGACTGAGTGACTAGCATTTAAACTGAATTTTGATTGAATCGAATATTTGTTACTCTCTAAAAAATCAGGATAAATATTATTAGAAATTAACTGGCTTGAGCGGTGACATGCGTGTAGTAATACAGACATTAAATCATATAAACATGCAAGATATATAGATAGGACTTAGGGAACCACCTCATTGATCATCAACAGTTTCACCTCCTTGAGGTCTTCTGTAAGTGACAAATCCTTCAAATTTTCCAACCTTTCTGTATAACAACTGAGCTCTGTGGTTAGACATTTCGGTTTTCCAATAGACACGATCAATATTGTCATGTTTATCAGCAAAATCATAACATGTTTGAATCAATACCTTACCAACACCTCCAAGTCTATTGAATTCAGAGACAAACAAATCACTCAAGTAAAGAACCTCTGTATCAGCCCAATTGTTAACGTGTGTTAGGAAACTGACAAATCCAATGACATATTCGTCTTGACCGTTGACACCAGTACCAACTAATTTTCTGTTTGGGAATTGACCATGTTCTTCCTTATTGTAATCAACGACTGCAAAATTACAGTAACTTGGAACATTGGGGTCCAAGAATCTGTCAAAAACTTTGGCTGCTGATTCAGGGGTGATAACAACTCTTCTGAAAATGATGTATGAGTCTTTGGCTCCAGTGAAGATGTCAATCCATGCTGATTTGTCTTCTTTTTGAACTGGTCTTGTTCTGTAACTTGTTTTCTTGCTCATTTTTGAATTAGGTCAGATTGTGGGGCTGTGGTTTTGATCTCTTTGTGGTTGTGATAGAATCAAGTGAAAGAAACAGGAATTGTCGGCCTTTTAAATACTTGAGAAGGTGGATGATTGTAGCCCAAGCCTACTTATGAAGTGCAGACTCAATGCACATATATATTTTGTACTTCGAGGTGAGTCAGATACAACTATGGTCTTGTGGAATTGAAATATCTTCAACCAATAAATAGATGGCCAAAGTGAGTCAGACTCAGAGCTCCACTTAGACGGAATTCGGCCCTAAAGTTCATAAATGACGTGTTTCGGTCGAGTTATGGTGTACGGGTGATGAACCCAAGGTGGTTTCTCGGAACATTACGCATTAAGTAGTCTTCCACACAACTTCCGATAATCCACAGTCATTACTGAAAAATAGCATTGTTGTATGGGCCCAAGAGACACGAAAACACGCTTTCGTTGATTTCATTGATCTCTCCTTCGATTTGGCCCATTTCCACATGTACCGTTGCTCTGTTCCAAAGTTATTCCATCCACTAGGCACTCAAAAACTTCATTAAAAGACAACAGCTTGTGGAATCATCACCAGGCACTCACGAGTCACAACCCATCATCACTACAGAGATCGTCCAAATTAAGAAACCTGATCGAGGACTTTCAAGCTAAATTCGATTAATTTTGAAGCACGGACCCTTGAACACTGTCACTACATCACATATTACAGCTTGCTCACACTAGCTTATCGTCATATCATACACTCACATTCATATATCTTATCAAATACTTACCGAATACACAAGATGTCACAATACCACCATACCAAATTCATAGTATCAGGAACAGCAATCAACAAACTTTTAACAACATTGCTTTTAGCTGGGTATTTGCTTCTGATGATACAACTATTCCAACCAACATCAGTAAATGCGGTTAGAGTCGGTGTTCAAATACCAGAAAGCGGGAAAGAAACAGAAACGTTGTTGAAAGAATTTTCAAATTTACAACCTGCTTTCAAAGAGGTCCAAGATTCACATGAGATGATCGAGGATGAAATCGATACTGAATCAGAAGATGATAAAACTGTTCAAAAAATGAGAGAGATTGTGACAAGATACGTTGAAATAAATCCTTGTTTTAGATATTATCTTCATGAATACATGGATTTCCATGAGTTTGAATTTTCAGGAAACACAAGAAACAGTTTAACGAATGCTCTAATTGCCATAGATATACAATTTTTGGTTGAACCGGATCAAAGAACACAGGTTTTGAATTTTAATATCCTTGATAGAAATTTCAACATGTTAAGACGTAAAGAAAGATTAGTTGAGAAAGATGTTCATATGGTTGTTGATTATTCATTTTTCAATGATTTGGATAAGTTCAATTCTGAATACATTGACGTTTGTTTCGAAAATATCAAAATTGATAAATCTTGGAGTTCAAGACCAAGAGTCATAGATGCTTATATGACTCTTGAATTTGGTATGTCTCAAATTGTGAATAATTATATGAAATCTTCAGAAGATTTGTCCGAACAAGGTAAGAAGCTAGAAGAGATATCTAGAGAATTAACGTTGATTTCTCATCAGTTGCATGATAATGTGATTAATAGTGAATCAAAATTGAGAAATACAAATGAAGATACCAATGGAAAGGTTGTCGTTATGTCTATTTGCTTTGCTAGTTTTTTGACTCTTTCTTGCTTGGCTCAGTTGACTTGGTTGATCACATATCTCAAAAATAGAGGTTTCATATAAGCTACCTTCTTCCTTCTTCTATTTATCAATCCGCTTTTTCAAACTTCAAGATGATTCATTTAATCACTCCTCATACCACCATTACCATCATAAGTCATCTCCTGATTACATTTTCTGCTTCGCCGTTTACATTTTTTTAGTTCCTGAAATAACCTGAATCATATAAAGAACCCCATCTTCAAGCCAGTGCAGCCCATTATTGAAAAATCACCGTGCCAGTTGTTGCTGTTTAATGTATAGGTTTGTTTGTGTTTATTAGAAGTTTTTTAATATTATCATTTCTCCATTTCTCCATTTCATAATAGTAAAGTTGAATTAAGCAAACGCTTATACGTAGCTAGTTAGTTGTAGAGTGTAAAAAACAGATGTAGAAAAAAAACCTATTCAAATTGAACCATATTGAACCTCACTTAAATTATCACGCAATTCGATCTGTATTTTTTAATCATACTTCAATACTCAAATTCATAGAATAATACTGTTTGGTGCAGTGGAATCAATAACATCGTTATCTGTTGTAGTAGTAGTAGTAGTTTCAGCTTTTGATGTAATCTTCCCATTGGAGACACTCTTATTTGAGATTAGAACAAATCTATTAGTCAATTCCTCATCAATAGCCTCAATCCTTTGTTCCTGATTGTAGATAACCTTTTCATTTTCACCAATGGACTCTCTGAACAACTGAACATCACCATCACTGACATTTTCATAATCGTCATCATCAACATCAGTTGCTTGTCCATTGACTTTACTTTCACCATTAACTTCATCATCGTAGTTCTCCTTGGCTATTTTAGAGAGCTGCTTATTTAAAAGCTTGTCCATTAGTTTGTTTGAGTCATTCAATCTTTGAATTGACACTGTGAGTCTTTGTTTTATTGTCTTCAATTCGCCATCGGATAGATCTTTGATGGCTAGCTTGAATTCGGAGATTGATATTGGTCCTTTTGCGTCTGACATGATTGCAGCTCAGAGTAATTTGAATATGTCGAGGAGTGTTTGAAAGGAACAAAAGAGTGTATTTAATGAATGACGAATCACATGGATGTTGAGTCTTGACATTTGTTGTAGGTCATCATTTTTTCTTGATCTTTGTGGGGGAGGTCCGAGGAAGTCTTGATGGTCATTTCCAAATAAACCCGTGCACCGGAGAACTTAACTACTCTGGAATTCGGAGTCGATTGTGCGGGGTTCTGTAAATTGTGTAGGTTGTCTTGGTATTTGCCACTTGTTTGAAGATAGAGATGTTGTTTTGAGATTCATTAAATTGTCTTATTTTCCATGTTTGATTCAAAGGACCTAGAAATTTACTACATGTAGTATGAACACTGATGTTCACAGCTCAAGTTCGAATCGCTTTCGCACTTGTGAGTATGTCGGAAACATTTTGAAAAATGTTCAAGCAACAAGATTCAAGACTCGTAATTTGAGGGTGTTTGTGGTCACTCGAATCATTTCATTAAACTTGATTTCAGCTCATCGTTGATCAAAATGTCTTTTCTGATAAGAAAAAGCCAACAAACATGCCGACGTCTTAGCTTATCGCCTTCACCCTTTAGAATTCTGCGATTTTCGTCACAAGTATCAAAGTCACACACTACACAATTCTTCAAGATGTATTCAACTGAATCTGATGAACATGATATAGAAACTCTCCATCCATCATTATTGAAAAAAGCAGAACTGTTACAACATGAATTACAGGTATTGGAGAAGAAAATGTCGGAAGGAGGAGAATTCAAAGTTGAGGATTCCAAAAATTACACGAGATTATCGACGATAAGCGGAATTTACAATCATTTCTTAGAATCCAAATCAAACTATTCAGAGTTACAGGCTATGGTAGCAGATGAATCAGATGAATCACTTAGAGAAGAAGCTGAAGAAGAATTGAAATCAGCTATACCTGAATTGAAAAAAGCTACAACACATCTCAAAACCAAATTGTTACCCGCACATCCATTTGCTGAAAAACCATGTTTGTTAGAACTAAGACCAGGTGCCGGTGGTCAAGAAGCCAATATTTTCACTGAAGAACTATTAGAGATGTACATCAAATATTGTCAGATTCATCGTTGGTCATATGAGATTATCTCCAAGACACAACATGATTCAGGTAACGGTATTACTGAAGCCACATTATCTGTGAATGAACCTGGATCGTATGATAGATTAAGACACGAGGCTGGCGTTCATAGAGTTCAAAGAGTTCCACAAACAGAGACAAAAGGTAGAGTTCATACTTCTGCAGCGGGTGTTGTTGTGTTGCCTAAGATTGGAGATGAAAAGACAGATCCAGATGCAAGAACATTTGCTCCTGGTGAATTAAGAATTGATGTTATGAGAGCTAGTGGTGCTGGTGGTCAACATGTGAATACCACTGAATCAGCAGTTAGAATTACACATGTTCCAACTGGAATCACTGTGCATATTCAAGATGAAAGATCTCAACATAAGAATAAAGATAAGGCTATGTCTGTTATTAAAGCTCGTTTGGCTGAAAAGGAAATGAGAGAAAAAGCTGAAGAGGAAAGAAATGCTAGAACTGGTCAAGTTTCAAGTGTTGATAGAAGTGATAAGATCAGAACATATAATTTTCAACAAGGTAGAGTCAGTGATCATAGATGCAATTATACTTTGTATGATATTGATGGTTGTTTGAATGGTGAGAAATTGGATGATATTATTGATCATGTTGAACAAAGTGAAACTGAAGAAAGATCGAAAGAGTTGATTGAGGAGTTGGAAAAGAATTGATTAACGTTGGCATTCTTTCTTTTCATGTACATAATTTATTCTCATACTTTATTGCATACCGATATTTTTTGGTTATATAAAACTGTATATAATTTTGTCAAATGATATCGTATGTTTTTGCATTTTGTTTCCCACTACAAATTTCTGTCAAATATCAATATTGCGACCCTGGGCAATAACTTGAATTGGACTATTGAAAAAATTGCTATGGAAATAGAAAAAAAAAAACAAAAAACTAAAACATTGTGTAAGAATCTGAAAATCATTAAAAAAATTGCTCAGACGACTCTTATTTGCCTTCTTTCTTTTCATTGTCCAAAGGATAAACAGTAGGGTCCCAACCAGTGACACCATATTCATCAAAAGCATCTAGCATTTTAATATCCTCATCTAATAATTTAAAGTTAAGAGATTCGAAGTTTGATATTAATCTAGACTCAGTGACAGTCTTTGGCAAAGGGATAAAACCTTTGGCTAAGGACCAAGCAATCAAAATTTGAGCATTAGTCTTACTATACTTCTTAGAAAATTCTCCAAGAGCAGGATCATCGACTCTTTTACTTCTTGGACCTCTAGCCAATGGAGAATAAGCTTCAACTGCGATACCTTCATCCTTCAAATACTTCACCAAGTCCTCTCTACCCAACCAAGGATGCAATTCAATTTGATTAACCACCGGCTTGATTTTCAAATCTGGATAAGCCAATAGTTCTTTGATGTGCTTGATACCATAGTTTGAAATACCAATGTTCTTGACTTTACCTGATTCAACAGCTTCTTGTAAAGCCAACCAAGTACCATGCCTTTTCTCATAATTTGATTGAGGAGAATGAACCAAGAACAAGTCAATGTAATCAATTGCCTTGGCTTTTTCCAAAGAGGTAGCAATTAACTTCTTTGTAGCTTCATAACCATGATCTGTATCAAAAACTTTGGTCGTATAGAAGATATCTTCTCTCTTAACAGTTGGATTTTTCTTCAACCATGCACCTATAGCACCAGCAACTTCTTGTTCGTTTTTGTAAGCTGCAGCACAATCAAAATGTCTATAACCTATATCCAACGCTTTTTGAACAACTGAATCAGCAACATCTGTTGGAGTTTGATAAACACCAAGACCTAAAACTGGAATTGAATTGCCTGAGTTGAGTTTCACTTTTGGAGCAAGGACCATGTTGATGAGTGTTAGATTTGATTGTAATTAGTGATACATGAGTTGGGCGATTCAATGAACCATGATGAAGAGGAAGCCGAAGAATTGCTGGTCTTTATACCAATTTGAACTGTCAGACTCAACTGTGAATTGTGGTACTTCTATCTCCTAGGATTCACATGGTGTTACACAGTGATGTACGGGAGATTGGAGATTGCACCTGGAGACAGCCACAGTTAACTCCGGTTACCGGCTTTCTGGAGATTAGGAACTGAGGATTAGTAATCGGAAATCGGGATATTCATGGAATTAAAATCGAGAACCGACGCGTCGACATTAACAAATCGGGCAAGTGGGTACTCATCAACTTTTCTTTATCAATTGCAACTTTCAAGCGAATCGAGTGAATCAACTAGTCATGCCAACTTTGTAGGCACATGTGTATGCCTATATCTTCCCCACACAAACTACAAAGTGGTCTCAAAACAACACTTAAGATACCCTTTCAAAACTCATCCACATTCAAAATCATCCATCATAATGGCATCTCAAAGACCTAAGCCCTGGGAAATCTCCTCTGGCACTTCTGCTGCTTCTGTTGGTGTCACTTCTTCACCTTCTACTATCACTACAGCTGCAGGTGCTCCTGATTTACCCACAAAACCATCATCTTTGGCAGGAAATGCAACAACTTCAGCAACTTCAACATTAGCTGGCTCATCCTATACAAACCCATATTCTTCCACCATGTCTTCGGGGTATGGAGTGAGTCCATATGGTTATGGATCTATGAGTTCTTCATATGGTTCATATGGATCTATGGGTTCTTACGGTAGTGGTCTCTATGGTTCTAGACTAGGTGGAATGGGAGGAATGTATGGATCAACTTACTCTTCACCTTATGGAATGTCAGGCTATGGTATATCCGGTTATGGAACAGGTATTGGTGGTGTTCCGAATGGTGGTATGGTTAGTTCAATTACTCAGTCTACTGAAGCCACTTTCCAACTGATTGAAAGTATTATTGGTACATTTGCTGGATTTTCACAAATGCTGGAAAGTTTCTACTATGCTACTCATAATTCATTCTTCACTATGATTACCGTTGCTGAACAATTTAAAATGTTGAAGGATGGATTAGGTTCTGCTTTGGGAATAGTTGCAGCTATGGGTTTTTTGAAAAAATGTTTGGCGAAATTGAAGTTCATTAAAGAAAAGAAGTTGCTTAGTGCGGATGAATTCATAAGTTTTGAAAGAAACATGAAGGCTCCTAATGGTGGTAAAACTCCTAAAAAAAACGGTGGTATTTCTTTGAAACCTTTACTAATATTCCTATGCTGTGCTTTTGGTATGCCTTTGCTGATGAAGAAATTAGTCACAGCTATGGCTAAGAGACAACAGGAAAGACAACAGTTTTTGGGCCAACAGCAATTACAACAACAACAGCAACAACAAGTGCCACCTTCACAGCAACAACAACTACCACCATCACAAACTCCCATCGATATAAATAGAATGGAGTTCGCTAGGGCCTTATATGACTTTGTGCCTGAAAATGAAGACATGGAATTGAAATTGATTAAAGGTGATTTGGTTGCAATCTTATCAAAGACTGATGCCCTAGGCAAAGAATCAAGTTGGTGGAGATGCAGATCAAGAGATGGTAGACTCGGTTTTGCTCCTTACAATTATTTGGAAATTATTAAAAAAAGTGTCATTAAAGAGAAAACACAGGAAACTAATAAAGCGGAAAAATCACAAAAGTCTACTGAAATAGCAACGACGAATAAAGAAAACGAGAAGAAAACAACAGCATAGTAAACTTGATGACAATTACTATAGACTGGCGATTTTGAAGTCTCCGACAACATGAAACACATCCGGTGCATAAGTTTTAACCTTTTCTAAATGAACAATATCCACATCAACATTATTCATTGAGATTTCTTGTAATTTTGTCTTTGTGTCATCCATAAACCCATCCAATTCTGACTTACCCACATTCTCATGAACATGAATATATGAACTGGTCAACGAACCGAACTGTTGAATAAGATCGAGCGCAATAGGCCAAGACTTTGCTGAAGTTGGTAATAAGCCCAAATTGATGTGCGATATTGGGATTTTGAAGGATGGTTTTGAAGACAATTCGGATTCTTGTGGTAATAATGTTTTTTTATACGATTTCAACTCTTCCATTCTTTTAATTGCAAATTCATTCGATTCGTTAAAAATAACCAAATTTGCATTTTCAAATTTCTCCATATCTATAGGTTCATAGTTTTGAATCAAATAACAACCATTTGGTTTTTGGAAACTTTTATTTTTCTCATATCCTTTAACCAAACCAATACAACTCCATTCATTAATTTCCCAACATAGCACTTTTTCTGCCTGTTTAGCTAAGTAACTAAATGTAAAATAACCTATACCCGCATATAGATCGATGACATAATTTCCTGAGATGTTGGGAAATGTATCCAACACTCTTTTTTTCTCTTTAATATTACCTCTTGAAAACATGGTGAATCGAGGTGCCCAAGTTTGATAAATTCCATTTTGTACAGTGTGACACCAAAATTCAGTCTCTAATGTTGGTTTTGAAAGACCAAAGTTCCCATGCAGTTGTATGAGGTTAATAGGATATCTTATTTCATTGCAGGTTTCAACTATTGGTTTATTTATTGCTATGTTTGTCAGTTTTTGTTGATCGACGCCTTTATCTTGCTTACTTGATGATGCGTGGTGTTGGAAGAATTTGGCTATGAATTGATCAAATAAAGTTGTTTTCTGTTCTATGGTGAGTGAGTTTAGGAAACTACACCAAACTGGTGTGTCTAAAGTGTTTGATGGGAGTAAGACTAATGGTGGATAAATTGAATATCTTTTTGGTAGTTTTCCAATTAGTTTTGGTAATGTTGAAGCATCCAGGTTAGGTTGATCGTTGATAAATTCTTGTAAGATAGTCTCAAGTGTCACTGTAGGTTTGACAACATTTGATTTTTCAAATGTACACTCTGGGATATCTTGAAGTTTCAATTCTTGTATTATTGTTTCATCTTTGATTAGTGTGGGAATTCTGATTATGTCTTTGGAAACTTCGATTTTTTGAGACTTATCTAAATAGTTGTTCTTTTCTAAACTTGTCTTTATTGGTTTGATTTGTTTGTGATCTTTCAGTAGTATATTGTAGTACATCTTGACTAATTTTGTTGATTGTAAATATTTGAAGCGGGTTTAGTTTGACTTAAAAAAGGTGGGTGAAAATTTTCCCAAAGACAGAAATTTGAAAAATAAGAATAGGTTTGAAAATCAGAACATTTTTTTTGTCAGTCCGCTTCTCGGTCCAGCCCAAAAAAGCAGACAGACCGAGACTCACTTGCAAATTATGATGGATATACGATAAACAACACATTTCTTCTTCTTTCTGGTAAAACTAACTTCATCGACAACAAGAACTACAGCATCGTTACCACCACTAGAGAGTCACTCTCATTGCTGATCACCATGTCGGAATACCAGAATAATGAAACCGCTCCCACCATGAGCAAGAAGGACAAGAGACGTCAACAGATACAAACAAAACTCACCAAGATGGAACATCAGTTCCAAAATGATAAAGATTACTATTACAGAGAATCACTAGTGCAACTTCAATACAAGCTCAGTTCTCTGCATTCAGGAGATAACCCAAACTATGTTATTAAGATCAGGGATTTTGAAGAATTGAGAGATGCAGAGCTTTTGAGATTAAGATTGGATGAGGAGTATCAGGTGAATTTCATCAACAAAGAATTCAAGAAAGATTACGAAGATGCCATCGAAGAAAATGAAAAGATCATTCAAATGGTGAAGACAAAACTTCGTGATAGAATATTGAAGAAAATCAAACAGTTGAAAGAGGATAAGGCGTTGATTAATATAGCGACGTCGTCTACTTCTTCGAACCATTCTTCATCACGGTACCATATTCAACGAGGTAACCGTAACTCTGACAATTCCCTTACAATCAACCACAACGATTCAAATGGTTATAACTCAGGTTTTGAATCATCTTCATCATTTTTCTTCCCAGGCGAAAGAAGATCAAGAAGATCAAACAGCAAAAGATACGATGCATATGGTAGGGCCAATATAAGCAATGGTGAGGAAAGTTATGATTCCGGAACAGGAACAACAAATGAAAGAGGTTACGGCTCTGATAGGAAGAGACAAAGAACCGGAGACAGACATCATTCCGGAAATGCAAGTGGTGATGATTATTCTTCAGCGGGTGAAGATTCATCAAAGACCAGAATCTTGACAGATAACCCAAAGATCAATGAATTCTTGTATGGTGCTGAATTCTTAAAGAGAAAAGAAAAAGCCAGTTCGAGATATTCCACTAGAGGTTACCATGGTGTACCTGGTTTGAAAGTTGAAGAGGTTAATGAAGATTTACAATTGTTGAGAAGTACTTTGGGTGCCATTAAGACACATAAGAGGAATGCTAATAAGGATGCTTGATCTTCATGTGCGGTTGGGAATTTTTATTCTTTTAGAGTTTGCTGTTTTATCCGTTCGATTTTTGTTTTTTCACCACTTACCTTTTACATTTCTGTTTTAACTTAATGTCATTTTATTATGCAATATTTAACAGGTAGTATATAGTACACTATTTACAGAAAAGGATAATGATCACACACCAGCTAACCGAATCTAGTGAATGAAGAAACATTAATTGTAGATCATGTCGTGCATGACTTGAAGTTTCCGGTTGATTTCCTCTATCAAACGGTTATCTGAGCAAGTCTTTGAAGAACTATGCAGTAGCTCTATAAATCTCTTGAAAATTTGACGCTGTTCTTCCAAAACACCAGCACCAGTGATATATTCTTTGAGTTTCACACTGTTATACCTACGATCTTTAGCACAATCATTGAGATAGACATTGAACGGTATGGATGCAGCATTCAACTGAATCAAATCTTCCAGGAATTTCAAATCAATCTCGGTTATACCGTTCAAAATCTCTATAATATTTGCTGAAATGGTAGGAATATGATTATCCATCAATATTTGGAAAATATCACGAATTTCAAACATCTTGGGGGCTGTTATTGTTGTCTCAGTTAATTTCTTGAAAAATGGGAAAAACATAAATGGAGTTAACTGATATCTGTAAGGTATCATGATATGAGTACCTTTCAACATGTGAAGCTTGTTAAGTTCTTCGTAACTTGAGTTTTGACGTGATGCTGCATTTTGCATCAAGATATGTGTGTTTCGGAGTGGTTTGCTTTGAAGGAGTGAAGTGAGTAGTTCTTTGGCTATTTGGTACTCGTTGAATTTCAAAAGTTTGACGAGCGATGTCTCATAAATTTGTTGATCAATATGAATGAATTTCATATTCATTATATTGTGAATGTTTAGTAATTGATTCAGACTTGTTGAGCTGATGAGCATACTGTGCAGTATTCCTCTGGTCAAAATAATATTTCGTTGCCGGAGCTGTTTAACTATCTTTGAGTGGAAGTTCGGGAACTCAGTTAACATGTACTCCCAAATCAGTTGGTTTTGTTGATACTTTTTATCCACCAATTCTGATGGAAAAACATTCTTTTCACTGGCGACCTTTAATTTGAAATAGAATAGTTGTTCTCGCCTTGTCATGGGGAAATTGTCATTTTGTAAATCCTGGAAAATGTTTAGCAAAAATTTGATTTCATGAGATGATAAATTCTTTGGATTGGGATGGCATATTCGTTGTAACAACTTCTCTAATTCAGAGACAGTCAAATTGTTTGATCTATTTTTCGGGAACTCAAGATAAAATTCCATCAAAGTATGATATGAAGAGCGGGGGTTTTGTAAACATTTGAAGAACCGTTGACGTAAGTAAGAAACAGATGTATCACTTGGTATCACTCTATTTATCTTCAATCTCTTATCAATCAATTGTAAATCTGGGTTGGAATCACTTAAGTAACTCTGTGCTTTTTTCAACAACATTGTGCCTTTCATATCACTTGAAAAATTTAACTCATTGACACTGTAATCAACCAATTTTCGGTCACGATATCGTTGGAATGAGCCTGCTGTGTTGGAGTTTTGAAAACATGAGACAATATCATTCCGAAGATCTTGTAAACTGATATTGGGTACCGTTTTGGTATAAATTTGATACCAACTGGGGATGGATGATGATTTGATTTGTGTTCGTATCAATTTCTCCACAGATTTGCTTGGTTTGTGTGAAATGTTTCCTCCAATCGACACATATGGGTACTGTCGCACATAGACTGAGCTATGCCTGCAAAACTTCTTCATCCAGCTGCTGTTGAGTTGTTTTGGTGTTGTTTAGTTGGCGTTCACTATGTTCTTTCAAATTTTGAAGTACCCGGTCTCTTGACTTTTGAGTGAAGGTGAAGTCTTATGGAGTCTGCGATGAACCTCCAAGTAGCGCACTTTAATACTTTCTTCTTCCGAAGAATCACCAAGCTTTGACCACTTGGCTGAAGTGTCAATTTAAACACTTGAACCATGAAACACTAATTTGACTCAACTGAAGAAAATCACAAATCAAACAGTGAAACAACAAAATGTTCGGCTCAACACTTTCAGGAAGACCAGTCAAGCTGTGCACTGAGATATCACAACTTCAATATGTCATTCAATTTGACAACATTCAATTGAACAAACCAACACAATATCTAACCATTTTCATCCTTCCCGACGTTCAATTTGATCCAAACTATACGGCACTTATATACTTTCAATACAAACTGTTAAGTGACCCAAGTCCGAGTGGTCAAACTGAATTCAAATTATTAGGAGGTTTGTCGCAAACGAAACAAAGCAGTATTTTCAAAGTGAGTCTAGGTACTTTTTACAGACCAGACGACAAAACCACCAATGATGTTGATATGGATGCAGATGATTTCACTGGTGGATATCGTCCTTCCTTCACTTCTGATTTGTCACTTGTTATAGGTATTTCGGTTGAACCAAATGCCCAAGCAAATGCCGCCTTAAGTGAGCTGAAGAAATCATCATCTACACCTACTCCACAACAACAAGTTCCACAAACAACTAATCCTATTCCAAAGAAACCCTCTCCTGTCCCTTGTGAAAGTGTCGATATTGAAATATTGTCAAATAATATTATCACTAACGCATACAATTTTCTTTCATCATTTGTTGATAGCAATAATAAAGTTTACATTGCCAGATTTGATGATTGGTGGGCCAAGTTTAAGCATAAGATAGCCAACGATGAAAGTTTTAGACAAAGAATGACTCGTTAATTACATAATGCCATGCTGAAAATGCTATATTAAAAGTATAAATTATATGTACAAGGTTAATATATAATTTCGGTTTTATCTTTGTGCGTATGTGCCAGGGTATCATTCCATATTTGGTTGTCTAATATCGAAGGAATTTTTTCTATAATTGGGCTTTCAAATCATTGATTCTCTTAAACACTGTCTCTTGAGTCAAAAGTTCAATCATGATTGGCAATTTGATTCCAGATTGTGAACCCGTTATGCTGAACCTTAATAGTTGGTAAACCAATTTCTTCTTAATATCTTGTTCCTCAATCAATGCGTTAACAATTGAATCCAAGTTGTGTAAGTCTTGGGCCTTAGAAAGTTCTTCCAAAATGGCTTTGAACAGTGTAAGATTGGAAATTTTAGTGAATTGTTTTAGAAGTTCAACTTGATAGTTTGGATCTTCGAAGAAAAAATCGAATTGCCCTTCGCTGTCAAACTCTTTGATATTGGTCAAAGTAGGACCAACATTTTTCAACACTTTGGCCAAGTAAGATTTGTCAATGGAATCAATATTTAATCTTTCAAGTAAAGCTGGATAAACATCTTCAACACATTGTTGTAAAAAAGCTTCATCATTGATTAATTTGAGACCCAAATAATGTTTGTTGAAAAAATCCAATTTTTTAAAATCGACCTTAGCATTACCAATGGTTAAACCTTCCAAAGGGAAATCTTTTTCTAAATCTTTCAATTCATGGAATTCATTGTATTTCTCTCCCAATTCCCGTTTAGGAGACCATCCAAACAAAACACTAAAGTTGATTAATGCTTCTCCGAGATATCCTTTGCTTTTCAAAGACATGATATCTATATCTCCTGATCTCTTTGATAACTTTTTGTTGTTGATTGTAGTCAACAATGGAATGTGAATGAATTTTGGAGGAGCCCAACCAAATGCATCATATAATGCAATATGTTTTGGTGTAGATGCTAACCATTCTTCACCTCTGATAACATGCGTGATTTCCATTAAATGATCATCGACAACATTTGCAAAATGATATGTTGGTAAACCATCAGATTTGATTAAAACGGGGTCTTCATGTCTTCTGTCTGTCATGTTAACTTGTGGCTGATGGTTTATTTCACCATGTAATAGATCCGTGAAAACTGGATAAGAATCAGGTGATTTGAATCTGATAGTGTAGGGTAATTCACTGGAGTTTTCGGGCGTTTCATGGTTTAGACAATAACGATCATAGGAAACTGTAGTTGGAGGTTTCAATAATCTTGCAGAGTCTCTCAATTGATTCAATCTTTCTTTGGAACAATAACAACGATATGCCAAACCTTTATCTAGCAAGACCTGGATGTATTTTTGATAAATTGCAGTTCTTTCACTTTGTCTATAAGGAGCAAACTTACCTCCCTTTTCAGGCCCTTCATCTATATTCAAACCTAACCAATGCAAACTCTGATAAATATTTTCTTCGGCACCTGGAATCAATCTGTTTTGATCAGTGTCTTCAAGTCTCAGCAAGAATGCACCACCTGTTGATTTTGCAATTAAGTAATTGTACAAGGCCGTTCTCAATGAGCCTAAGTGAAGGAAACCGGTAGGAGATGGGGCAAATCTGGCTCTGACTGGTGTTGCTGGTTGTGATAATAAATGGTTGTGATGATATCCACTGTGGGTATGTGAGGAGTCTGTCTTGTTTTCTGTTGTACCTGAATGGGCTTTTTTCTTTAAGGAAAACTTTGGCTTTGTTGAGTAAAGTCTTCGAAGCACTCTGGATGACCACATTATTGTATTGGATGATGAAATTTCTGTTGATGTTAATGATGGGTGAAACAACAAATCAGATGAGTATTGGAATAACGAAATGTCTTTGAAAATTGATTTCTTGATAGTCCCGCGTTTGCAGTTGATGACTGTTTGAAGCCTCTGTATATACTATACCAGATGGTACCATGACTCCAAGGTCTGTTCTTATCATTATGCCCAACTAATTAAATTATAATACAACTATACAGTAATGGAAACAATAATAGAAAATAAAATACAGTAAATTGGTGTACACAACACACTATCTAAGACTGCCATCTTCGATCACGGAAATCCAATTTCAATAGGAGCTTTTTGCATATAACGGTTCGAGCATATGTTACGATATCTTGGTATCACTAAACAACAACTTGACACACATTAATGACGATTCTTGGTTAAAGCTGTTCAAATAATGTGTGTACTTATGGAACAGAAAAAGTCTATTGCTGACGACACTTTGACTGAATGAACCAACAGTATAACTGCTTATGCATTTCTTCAATTTAGGATAACCAGTAGCAACAGAAGAATGATTACCAACACCAAAATTGTGTACCAGTCACTATTCTTCCGCACTTGTTCTCTAAATTTGGTTAATCTGTTATGTGTCCTCACCAAACGAGTGTTTGAAGATGTGACACCATTCTCTAAATCATCCAATAACACCATTTGATCAGCCAATTCATCATTGATTGATAATGCCATGGATCTTTGTGTGGAGACAGAACGACCTAGTATATTAATTTGTTCATCCTGTTCTAACACCTGTTGTTGGTTTTTGATAAAGATTTGTTTATTCGAAATGGACTCAACATTCTGTCCTGTTGGTTGTTCTGCAGGTTGTTCATCCGAGTACGGCTTTTGAAATAATGCTGCCTTTGACGTATTTTCAGACACTGATTGTTCTATTTCATCAGGGGTATCATTATATCTACCACCTTCATTAGACACAGATGAGCTGGTTGGGGAATAATCTACCAAATTATCTCTAAATCTCACTGATTTGGCCTTTTTCACTGTGCGCCCTTGTGTAGAGAATTGATTTGATGCAGTTGGTTTTCTAATGACTTCAGTTTTATTTTCCCTTTGGTTAATAGTCTTTATCGAATTGGATTCAAATAAGTAGTTGGAAACAGTTAAACTACCAGGAAAGTTATCATCGGATAATGATTGCAAGTCGGAGTTAAATGAGTTGATCAACTTTTGGAAACTTTTGGCATTTTGAGGGGCGGACTCGTCATCTATGAGCTCATTATCAACAAAGAGTAGAGTGTTTTTGATTCTGTTTAGTTGTAGTATCATTGATTGGTTCAATGTTGTACTTTGCAAAGTTTGAAAGTCCTGCAAGTCTGCATGGAATTCATCAAGTTGTAACCTGAGTTTCATGAGATGTTGCTTCAACGACATTTTTGTGATAAAATATGATGATATTCCCTATATGCTCTTGTTTTCGGGAGATGACCGAGTTGTGAATGTATTTTTTGATGGTATGATTAAAGGTGTACAATGGTTGATTCTGGATAATTTGGCCTTCAAAACTGACTTTCAAGTGACACCAGATAAAACAGAACTAGTTAGTCGGGCTGTGCATGTTCGCTGTATTACATTTTGGAAAAGTGGATTGACTCGTCGATAGTCTTCAGCACAGGGAGTCAGAGACTGTTCTGCGACGCGCGTCGATTTGATCTCACACTCACATTAAGTGTCTCTCTGCACTGTTTTTCTGGAAAGCCTCAATTGGCCATTGTCGATTTTGACACTGGACATTTCAAGCACACACAGGACTGAAGACAGGTGATAAATGGCCCCCTATTTCTAGCTAAATTCCCTCTTCCTCTGATTGTTCCACAAAAACACACCAATCACATCATCTACTATCACCTCCCATCATGTCTGGCATCTGGCCCTTCTTCAACTCATCTTTTTCAAACGCCACCATTAACAAAATCTTGGCCGAGATTGAACAAGACCAGCAACAGCAGCCTTCCATAACGAGGTCTACAAACACTACAACTACTGTATCTAGCTCCTCTGTACCACCCTCTCCGGTGAAAACAGCTTCAATTCCAGCGTCTACAACTGTGGTGCCTGCTAGTTCCAACTCAAATTCTGTTCCTTCTTCAACTATTACAGCTGCCACTCCGAGCCCCTCTTCACCAACAGCGGCCACGAATTTGTCCACCACGTCAACGTCAACCTCAATTAAAGTCAGCAGTAACTCTCCTACTTCTGATGACACCGTTGTTATTCCTCAAACACATGATGCCCTCTTGGTATCATTTTCACCTCCTTCCGGCCAATCCAATTTGACGGCATCTCAATTGCTTCATTCCATACAAAAGGATGACAAATCATTAAGCAGTTCTGAGCAACAACAACCATCACAGGATCAATCTGATGCGGCTTCCACTTCCTCATCAACATCTACTTCATCACTAACAGGAAATGGACTTCTACCATCTTCATCTTCACAAGTGGCAGCAACACATTTGGCTTCATCCAGCTCTTCTGATTCTGTCATCAAATCACGGACCCTCGGCACTGGCACTCCTACTACCGCCGCCCCACCCACCACCCCAAAGTTGAATGTCTCACTTTTCAACAAATTAATTGATCAACCAAACCTTCTCGATGAAATCAATTTGACAAAAAATCAAAAGTTGATCTCTTATTTGTCATTGGCAGAAGTTGTGGAAAAAATGATCGACTATATCCTTTATTCTTTGACAATCAATCCATTAGACTACAACAATCCTGATACCAGAGATACTCTAATGGTTCATGATGTTTTCGAAGGCGGAAACAACATTGAAGAAGAAGGAGGAAACAATAACAACAACAACGGTGCTGATTCTCAATTTGATAGATTGGAGAGGGCCTTCCAAAGAGCATCTGTTTGCAGTGAAATTATGATGTTATCCAACAATGCCCTTGTTAGTCGTCTTATTACCAATCAGGAGTTGTTGACCAAAATATGGCGTGGATTTTTGGATAATCAAGTCAAGACCTTTTTCACTTATGAAGTCAAGATCCCATCTACCACAAATGATACAACCACTGCAAATGATAGCACAATTGCTTCTAATGAATCTAATGAAACGATAACCCCTAATGACGTTAATGACCAAAAACAAACTGCTTTTAATGATTGTAATAATAATGAGGATGGACAACAAATGCTTATGGATGAAATTGACGAGGAAGAGAGGGAAAATTTGATCAATGAGATAAAGTTCAAAGAGAATCATCATCTAGTGTTATTCAACAATTTCTTAAAATTGATTGATAACATTGCCACTGTGAACATGAATGGATTGATGAACTTCATCAGATTCGAACAAAAGAGTCAACCTATAACTGCTCAGTTTTTGAAATTCATACCATATTCTCAAACCATTTGCGACTTACTCATAAGATTGATATCCACTGATAAACCATACAGCTCGAATGGATTGATTGAAATCTTGATGGATCAAAATTTGGTATTACAACTTTTCCATTTAGTCAAGACTTATTATTTGGACCATCAAGTGCAAGACAACCTTTGCAATTTGCTTAATGGTATCGTTGGAATCAGTAGCAATGTTGGTTTTTGGGATGATCCTCCTAATGCAGGCCAACAACTCAATGAATTGGGCGAACCATTAGATGCTGAACAATTGGCCAGACAGACAAATCCTAACATTGGGCCTAATGACTTGACCAGACAATTGGTTTCTACAAGCTGTGTGTTTGAAATGCTGGATATTTTAATCAATTTTGGAAACTATGCTTTGGTTACTGTTGTTTCTGTTATCATTGAAGTTATTCGTAAGAACAACAGTGACTATGATGAATTTGACTGGATTGGGTCAGTACAAGGAGTTGAACAAGGTATTGAGTTCATGCCAAATGTCAGAGATCCAATTTACTTGGGTCTTATGTTGAAGATTTTTTCACTTCATTTGGACAAAATTGTTGGAAAATATTTAACTAAAGAGTTTTATTCCAAGAACTCATCTCCTAGACTGAATAGTTCCATCGGTCAAACGATTGAACCTTTAGGATATGAACGTTTTAAGATTATGGAATTAATCGCCGAACTGCTGCATTGCTCAAATATGATTTTGATGAACAAATCTAGCACATTGGATTATCTGATCTTCAAGAGAGATGAATGGAGAGATGTCAGGAAAACCGAGTCTTTAGTGCATGATGCCATCAATGATGCAATTTCTGGAATCCCAACCACATCTAGTGAGATGTCTCCTGCGAAAAGTACCGATAGCAAAGTTAAAAGCATCACCGAGAAATTGGAGAATTATGATCTTTCTGATAAACGTGCTCATGAGGCCTATGTCCAGCTACCTGTTCCATTATCTGTCGGAAACTTTTTTAAATACCAATTACTTCAAACTGGGGCTATTCCATTGATCATTTTCAAGCTTGTGAAGTTCCCATGGAACAACTTTATGCACAATGTTGTTTTCGATCTGGTGCAGCAGATTTTCAATGGTCGTTTAACCAACTGGGATGAAGATCAATCTACCAACCAAGAGGAAACAAAATATGATGATAATTTGAGTTTGAATAAAGTTTTGATTTGGTCTTTATTTGGAAATTATTCTGATTTTGAGAACGAATATTCCAATGAAAGTAACAATGTTGATCCTGACCCAGGATTTTTCAATTTACCTAACTTCATCTTGTATTGTTTTGAAAAATCTGAAGCTGTTGAACAAGAAACCAAGTTTAAATTGGGATATATGGGACATCTTACATTGATTGCTGAAGAGGCTAACAAGTTCCAGAAAGATGTTCAAACATTTGGTACTACTCCAAGAGATGAACAAACTCGTCAATTGATGAAAGAAGAGGCAGAATCTAATACCGTTTTCTACTTGAAAACTAGTGTTTTCATATTCACTGACTTATATACCAGATTGTTCGAAACTGATCGATTCATTGAATGGAATGGATTTTTGGAAACAAAACTTAAGGAAGTTAACTCAATGTACAATAAAGTGTTGGGTAACCCAAATGAAATTCCACTTGGCAATGATCAAATATCTGTTACACCTGAACAAGTTGCTGCTGCAACTGCAGAAATTGCTGAAGACCCAGCTTTGAGTTCTGCTCCTATGAATCGAAATGTGATCATTTTGGATAATGGTGATTCTGAAGACTTCAGAAGATCAATCGATGAAGATGAAATTGAAGAAGATGAAGAACCGCTCGATCCTTGTTCTGGTGGAGTTAGTGCATATGAGCTTGACGGAGGTGACCTTCGACCAATGAAACACCATGAGTCGGAAGGACCAACTGACCCTTTAAGTGAATCTGATTTGCAAGATCCATTGGGTGACCAAACCAACGAATTGCTCCAACAACAATTCGAACAACAACAACCAAGTGAAGAACAAGAGCAAGGGCAACTGGATGGTCAGGAACATGCGATTTCTGAACAACAACAAGAACAGTTAATGGAACAACAACAGCAAAGAGAACAACAGGAAGAAGCTGCTGAAGTCAGAGAGTTAATTGATAGCGATGAAGGTGACAGTGAAAGAGGCCGCAAGAAATAGTTGATTTTTTTCTTTTGCCTTTTTTGTTTTGTTAATAGTCAAGTTTATTATATGATTTTCTATTTGGTGTCTTTTTACAATTTGTTCAAACACATGCCCAAACTGACCCATAATGACTGTTATTCCCGAATGTATTAATGTGCCATATGATTTTGTGATTTAGTGTCTGCATCCTTTTTTACGATATCTTTTTGTTTCTTCCCCATATACCTTTTTTTATTTTAATTTCCCCCTTTTGAAATAACTTGTCTTTGTTTATCATTTACTCATATCCATTTTCTCTTTATTCCCATTATATATTTTGCTGTTTTTTGTTCTTATATACGACTTCCCATTTTTCACGTTTTGTGTTTCTGCGTTTCTTTTTCAATCTAGCTTTTTTCTCGATCAGATATATATTTTTGTTATATATTTATTTTTCTGTTTCATTTACTTCTACATGTTTCACCAAATTCTTTAAGTTGGAATTGTGGTTTCTTTATTCCTAACTTTTTCTCTTAACTCAGCACATATAAAGTAGTTCTTTTGCTTTCACATGCTCTTTTTTTAATTTATCTTTATGAATGTTTTTTTCGTAAGTTGGTCACAAAAGACAACTTTATAGTGTACAAATATTGCTGAAATTGGCGGCATGCAAATCTCTATTTGGGTAAGCAGTATTTAGAGAGCAAAAAATGGGTTGAAGCTAGAATATTCATTTCTTTTTTGATTGAGAATTCTTTCCTCTTTTCTTGACATTCTTCTGCTTTTGTGGAACTTTTCCCTTTTTGCTTTCTTCATCTCGAGAAGCTACCTCTTTGATAACCTCTGGCGTCTGCTCCTTAATTTCTTGAACCTCAATGTCAATACAATCAACTTCTTCAATCTTTTTAGGAGGAGGACCTGTCGGAGCAGGCTTCGTTTCCCCAAATTTCTTAGCTTTATTAGTCTTCTTCTTATCGGATTTACCATCACCAATCAACTTGTTGAATAAACTTTTCAGTAACCTGACAACGACCAAATCTTTGATACCAACTGGTTCCAATTCCTCAGGATCAACCAAAACCAACATGGACTCATCTAAATACTCTAAATGCTGAGCGGCAATATTCTTAGCCTTCATTCTGCGTTGACGACGGTTCAATTCTGGATTCATTGAATCATCAACGGTATTATACTTCAACATTAATTTTTCGAAAATCTCATGTTTCAAAACAACTTGTCCACCCATACCCAAGGTATAATCTTCACCTTCTTCAAATGGTAGATCAATCATCCACACAGAGTTATCAACGTTAGCTTTAACCAAGAAGAAATTTCCGGATTGATAAACGATGATTTGAGGTTCAGAACCAACATTCATTGTAGAATTGATGTAGACACTAAGAATATCACTTTTAACATTTGATACTCTTTTCACAGTTTGTTTGAATGACAATGAGATCAAAATGTAATTGACAATGGATCCAAAAATAGTAACAGCTAATATAGCTTCCAAAACACCAGGTTTATATCTATTTTCAAATTGTAAAGTTTTCAAATTTGGGAATCCATTTTTAACGTAGTAATCATAACGTTGTTTACGTTGAGAATCTCTGAAAACTGAAACAATTAAACCCAACTTTGTAAACTTTTCAGCATTCTTTGGGTTCTTATCAGGATGCCATCTTCTTGATAATTTCTTATAATGAGTTTCAATTTCTTTAGCTGTTGATTTGATTCCATTTGGTAATTTCATGTATTTGTAAAAATCCATTTCAGGTTTTTTGGTAAGTTTGATGATGTCTCTTTGTATCGTGAAAAGTTCAAGATCTTCTGCTGTCCAAGCCATAGCTTGAAGTGCAAAAAAGAACACCAATAGGTATTTGAATATCTTCATTTGTGGAGTTGTTGTGTTAGGAGCTGTATACCGAATGATGATCTGTGTTTTTATGACATAGGCACGTACCTTGAGATTTCAGTGGAAATGGCGACAATAACTTGACATGTTCAATTTGATCAGAATTCGCTCTTGCGAGTTGCGTCTGTTTTTTTTTCAGTACGTGTTTTCTTTTCAAATTTCGAGTTGATTCTGCCAGCACCATACTTTCACAAAGGTTCATTCAGGCATATATTCAACCATTCCAACTCTTCATCATAAAGAAGCTTAAAGACAATAAGACAGAGATTCTCATAACAATCACAAATACAAACTATGTTTACACCAGTTCAAAAATACATCTTAACATCAAGCGGAATAAGAATCCTACTGTGGATATCAGTCAATTTGAGATTGTTTGTACTTTATCCACTAACAGGTTCACGTTTCTTACCGGGTGGAATTGCAGATTTCTACTTAACAGTGAATTTATTGACAAGTGGATTGAATTTCATAGATTACGTGTTTGTTTTCCGCAAATATAGAACAAAACCATCATTGATCAATTCCATGGTTCAATTCAGTGAAAGATTGTTGGTTAGTTATGTGTTATTTGAGAATCCAACAATTGCCAAACATGATTGTTTTGCATTGATGATTTTATCAAAATCAATAATGGAAAGTGTCAAATATATTTATTATTTCATGAAGGTTTCTACATTTAACAGAGTTTCCAAATTTTTACAAATCTCTAAGTTGTTTACAGTTTGTTCTATGGCTCCAATTCAAGTGTTTTGTGAGATGTTTTTGATTGGATTATCCTTAACACTGACTGATTCTATCTTTGTGAAAGGTTGTTTGGTCGTTTACCTGCCTATTTTCTACTCCCTTTATAAGCAACAATTAGGCAAGTTATTCAGATTGATTTGGAGAGGACATACATCAAAGGAAAAGACAAACTGAAGACCTTCTGTACATACTATACACTTCAGCTTAATACAATTCCAATTTACTAGGATCTTTTCTTCAAATATATCAATTTTTATTTACACAGAACTTGTATACATATATGTAACTGAAAAATGAAATCTAAACTGTAATAACAAACCATATGCATTGTAGCTTGTATGTTATTCATTTAAGTGTAGACACCAACAATTGAAGCCAAATACAAAGAACCGAAGGCAATTGACAAAGAGGCAATGATAGCCAACACAGTGTAGAGGACCAACTCAACCAGAATAAAGATCCAAGTTGATTCTAATTTTTCTTTCTTAGACAATTTGTGAGCATTAGCAGGCTGAGAAGATTGTAATGAAGGTAATGCTAAACAAGATAATAGTGAAAGAGTAGCTATTATTAATGAAAAGATAGCATACACTTTGTGATTTGATGGGGAGATGATTGGTGTGAATGGTTTTGATTCGTCGTAAATCGCCTGTTTTTATGATTTGAAATTTGCCATTTTTAATAATTCTAGTTAGTATTTTATGCTAATGGATGGTTCTATATCTTGAAAGTTGGTGTTTGTTAACTGGATCGATGATTTGTGGATGTGGTTCGTCGACGTAGTGGTCAGCGAGATGAAACCGACACGTATCTCTATCTCAATTGCTGGAAGATTGTGGGAAACCTGAACATACAAGCAGCTTATCAAAGGAGGACATTTCAATATGAATATCTTGATATGTTATCAGATATGAATGAATATATTAACAGGAATAATATTAAATTAAATTCTAAAGAAAGACAGTTATGCATAAAAGTTCGTCACGGTTCAGAGTTTCGGTCACCTCAATCAAATAATTTCAAAAGTTACAAGTACTCGCTCCTCTTCTGTAAAGTGGTCAAATTGAAATAAGCACCATCATTACTGGCCTCTTCTTCTTTAACCAACCCATCGATCAATCTAATGATAGGATAACCTTCAAGAAAAGTCATAACAACCCATTCTAACACGGCATCTTGAGGAATTCTAAACTTGCGTAATCTCGGAATCAAAAACACATACATTTCAATCAAATGAATAGGAAGCCAAATACCCAACACAATCAAATGTAAAACACTGTAATTTTTCAACCATAATAAGTTGTAAATGTTGTAACCTATACAACCTAATAGGAAGAAATCGAATGGTTTGCATGGATAAGTTATCTTTTCAAGTTTAACTGGTGATAAACCTCTCTTTGAGGCAGCTTCATTACACATGTAAATCAAGCTTCGTTTAACACTCTCCCAATTTTTTGTTTCGTTGTCATCATCTTTGAAGTTTGGGTCTTTCGTTAATTCAATAGGTTTCAATATTTCAAATTCTAAATCATCGTGTTTGAAACTAAGTGTAAGGTAATCAAAAGTGATGTCTTTAAGTTTCAAATCAGAGATGTTTTGAGATAATGATATTTCAGCGTATACTATGAGTAAATCTTGTAAGTTGTGTTTGTAATTAGTGTTGAAATTTGATAAGATGATGGCTTTCTCTGACATTTTGAAAGTTGAGTAATAAGTAGATGGTGAAATTGGTTATTTATATATGTTTCTGATGTTGAATTTGATCGTATATGGATAATAGTGCAACAGAAAAAGTGAAAAAAGTGAAAAAAGTGAAAAAATCGGTACAAACTTCATGAATCACCCTACATTTGTGAGTCGGTAACGCGATCTATTTGTTGGGTACACCGTAGTCTGTACCTTGTATACCTCGAAGCTTTAGTAAGACCGCTAAACCCCCGACTACCGAATGGATACCCCATTCCAAGAACCATAGCTGGGATCATTACAAGTTACAACTTATAAAACATCTTGGATAACTCCCAAGTCACAGGCCGTGATAGATTAGGAATTTATCGCAAGAAAAAGCGGGAAACACACACGATTCCATGAGCTAAGAGCCCCAGCTCATCTTTTGGAAAGTCGTACCGCTCAAGTTCAACTTGAAGGGTGAAGGTCCCAGCTTAAGAATGTTTGAGTACTACTATAGTCTATAGGTAGTAAGTTGTATATATAAGTTGCAGGTAGGCTGAGAATCAGAAGAATCAGAAGAAATGGAAATGCTGTCAGTGCCAGTGCCAGTGCTAGTGCCAGTGCCCACCTCAGGCACCTCAGGCACCTCAGGCACCTCAGGTTCCAGTCCAGTTCTGAGTGAGAGAAGACGTGTCCTTGAGGTCCTTCAAGTCCTTGAGATCGAGTGTCGACAAGTCGAGACCGAGTGCTCGACTGAGTGTGGATGTGGATGTGGATGATTTCAATTTCCAGGACATCCGATCAATTACGTAGTAGTTCCAACTTCCAACTTCCAACTTCCAACTTCCAATTTTCATCAAACTTCACAATCCATCTGACTTCTTCAAATTTGTTGCCCTATTGCCCTGTTGCCCTGTTCCCTGTTCCCTGTTCCCTGTTCCCTGTTGCCCTGTTGCCCTGTTTTCGCCACTTGACCTACAAGACTCCCATCTCATCTGTTGCCCCGTTTCAACAAGTTACTCAACTCTTCAACAACTCTCATCATGGCGACTCTGTATGTATCACTGTATTACTGTATCACCACAACTACAATCATTTCATTTACTAACATCTTATACTCTTCACCCATCTTCCCTTATCTCCAATAGTGATCCCAAAAGCCTTCAACAACAACACCAACAATCTCATTCTGTTTCAACATCCACAAACTCAAGTTTGCTTAAACTAAAGTTATTGGACTGCCTACGAAATGGTGACACTAAAAAACTTGCGGAGTTGTCCAAAAATTTCACAAATACATCAAGTCCACAATTATCTAAACTAAATGATCAATTACTCCACTTCGCCGTTCAAGTTGGTCCATTATCTATCATAGAATATGTCGTTTCAAATAAAATGGTTGATTCTGTCAACATTCAAGATGATGATGGTAATACTCCTTTACATCTGGCTGTCACCTCTTCTAGAGCTGACGTTATCACTTATCTAATGGGTCTCGATACCATCAATGATTGTATCGTTAATAAACAAGGTCAACAACCAATGGAAGCTTCTTCCAATATGGATATCGTTCAACTTTTATCTGATTTAAGAACTAAATTCGTCGAAGTTAAAGCTAATCAGTTGAGATTGGCATTTGAGACTCGTGATTTTAATAAATTGGAATTATTATTGAGTGATGCTAGAGTGAAAGAATTACTTGACATTAATGGTACTGATCCTTTAACCGGTGATACTGTCTTATTGGAATTCATCAAGAAAAATGATGTTCAAATGGTTCGTTTTATCCTTAAACATGGCGGTGACCCTTTCAAAAGAAACTTGAATGGACGTTTACCAATTGATTCAGCCCTGTCTCCAACAATGAGAAAACTGATTAAAGAATCATGTAATGAACAGACAATGATTGATTCTTCTCAGTTAAATCAAGTAGCTCAAGGTCCTCCTTCTTTCAAAGGGTTCTTGAAGAAATGGACTAATTTCGCCAATGGTTATAAATTAAGATGGTTTATCCTAGATGTTGATGGTAGACTATCATATTATAAGTCTCCAAATGATATTTTCAATACTTGTCGTGGTATGATTCATTTATCTAATGCTGAATTGAAAATGGATTCTTCTGAAAAATCCAAATTTGAAATCATCTTGAAAAACAAAAACGGTGGATCTCCTGTTAAGTGGCATTTGAAAGCTAACCATGTCACAGAAACAAATAGATGGGTTTGGGCACTACAAAATGCCATTACTTATCAAAAAGATTTAGAAAGAAAACATCCAGTGCCTGGTCAAAAACAACAGATTCAAAACAGAGTCGCTGAAACTTCAGGAAACTCTTTATCCGCTGCCACTGGTTCAGGTGTCGGCGCTTCTCAACTTTCGGCTAGCTCTTCAGTTAACCATACTTCATATTCAGCTGCATCAACATCATCTCATTCAACACCTCCACCTAGTGCATTGGCTCCACCAACAAACTCCAGCAACTTACCTCCTTCAAGAGCAGGCACAAACTCTTCAGCTCTCTCTGTGACATCAACTGATTCAATTCCTTCAAGTGAAAAGAGTAAAACTTCTCTTTACAAAAAACCATTCAAGAAGGTTTCCAAAATGGCAAGAAGAAGTAGTCAACATTCTCTGTTGGACAATGCTAAAAACCCAGGTTTGAAATATACCAATTTTGCTTCTGAGTCTCACAGAAGAAACGCTTCCACTGCTTCTCTGGTTGCTCCACTCGGTGAAAATGTTGGTGTGGTTGGTGCTAGTGCAACATCCAGTTTAATTGGTGCTACCAAGGAGGCTTATTATCATGATTCTCAAGGTGAAGAAGATGATGATGATGACGACTTGGATGATGAGGAAGCTGATGATGCATCTGATGACGATGACGGTGGCATTGATACTAGTGCCGTTAAACCAAATATATCACAGTTAATCGTTGTTAGAAATCAATTGAATATGGAGTTAAATTCATTTAACGAGTTCTTGAACAACAATGATCCAAATGTTTCAAAAGATGAATTAGTTAAGGTTTCCCAAGCTGTTTTGAAGAGTATCAGTGCTTTGATTGAGAAAGAAAATGATCTTATGGAAAAAAAAAGAGCTAAAATGGAACGTGTTTTTGAAAGACAACGTGAAATATCTTCCATTTGGGAAGGTTCCATTAGACAATTGGAATTGGAGATTCAAGATCGTGAGGCTAAGATTTGTACTTTAGAAGACAAAGTGAAGATTTTGAAAAAGGCACTTAAGACAAGTATCAATGCCACCGATATTCCAACAATCATCGCTTCTCCACCTCCTCCTGATGCTTCTGCTCATCAAAAACAACCTTCAAACACAGATATCCATTCAAGAATTGGCAGTGTTGCTGCTACTGCAGCTGGTGTCAGTCTTGCTGCTTCTGCTGATGCATCCATGAAACAGCAAGCTGGTTTCACTTTCCCACAAAAACCAGAAAACACAATTGAACCTATTGCAGAAACTTCAAATGAAACTAAGCCTGTCATCCCAGCAACAGACAAACCAGTTTCAAGAGAAGAAAATAATGCAATAAATGATACTGAACGTCATGCAAGATTTTCAGATATCAAAACTGAACCATCTACCGTTACGCCACCAACTGATTCTCAAAAGTTAACCCCAGTATTGACTTCCCGTCATAGTTCTGACTTGATGCCAACTTTGGAAAAGGTCAAGACTTTGGATATACCTAACAATGAAGAAGTTGTTAAAATTTTAGAAGAGGAGGATGATTCAGATGATGAATTTTTTGATGCTGAAGAAAGTGATCTTGATTCAGAAGCTGAAGAAGAATCTCAGCGGTTGGCTGCTGTCACCACTTCTGTTCCTGCTCAAGGTAATTTACCACCTGTTAGTTCTCCTTTGAAGAAGGAAATCAATGAACCATCAGCTGAACCTGTTGCTCCTGTTGCTGCTCCTGTCGATAGCACTGCTTCTATAGTTACTCCAGCCGTCGTTGCAGCTGCTGCCGTTCCAGCCGTCGTTGCTGCCGAATCTGCCAAGACTGGTAAGAGAGATCCAGTTTCAAGCACATCCGAACAAGCTAATGCCGTTGGTGAAGACTCCAATAAAGAAATTGTTGTCAATGGCTTCCGTTTAAAGAGTGAAAAACAAATCGAAAGATATCAAAGAATTCAATCCGAGGCCACTTTTAAAGGTTATGAAGATCCATTAAGAACCACTCTGGACAAAGAAGACAATAGACCAAAGATTTCCTTATGGGGTGTCTTGAAATCTCTTGTTGGTAAAGATATGACTAAGATGACATTACCTGTGTCTTTCAATGAACCTACTTCTTTGTTACAAAGAAATACAGAAGTTATTGAGTACTCTGACTTGTTGGACAAAGCCGCTACTATCGAAGATTCTACATTAAGAATGGTTTACGTTGCAGCATTTGCCGCATCTGAGTATGTTTCGACGATTGGCCGTATTGCAAAACCATTCAATCCTTTGCTTGGTGAAACATATGAGTATGCTAGGCCAGATAAGGGATACAGATGTTTTGTTGAACAGGTTTCCCATCATCCTCCAATTTCTGCTTTGTTGGCCGAAGCTCCAAGTTGGTCTTATTTCGGTGAGTCTAATGTGAAGACAAAGTTTTTAGGTAGATCATTTGATATTAAACATTTGGGTACTTGGTTCTGTGAAATCTTCCCAGATAACGGTACCACTGATAAAAAGGGTCAAAAACATGATTCCGAGTTATACACTTGGAAAAAATGTGCTAATTCTGTTGTTGGTATCATTATCGGTAACCCAACTATCGATAACTATGGTGAAATGGAGATTAAAAATCACGTTACTGGTGACTACATGAACTTCAATTTCAAACAGAGAGGTTGGAGAGCAAGTTCAGCTTATGAAGTTAAAGGTGAAGTTTATTCTAGAGATGGAAACTTACAATATATTGTTGGTGGTCATTGGGATTCTAAGATTTATGCTAAGCGTCCTGAACCAGGTGCGGAAAAGTTCCTTGTTTGGGAAGCTGCAAAGAGAACAGAAATGATGTTCCATTTGACTAATTTTGCTGCTGGTTTGAATGCTCCACAACCTCATCTATTACCTGTGCTACCATGTACTGATACCAGATTAAGACCAGATCAAAGAGCGATGGAAGATGGTAAGTATGATTTTGCCGCTGATGAAAAGAATAGATTGGAAGAAAAACAAAGAGCTGCAAGACGTATTAGAGAAGAGAAGAATGAACTTTATAATCCTTCATTTTTCAGAAAGTCTATTCATCCATTGACTAAAGATCAATATTGGGAGTTTACTGGAGGTTACTGGAAAGATAGAGCAGAAGGTAAGTTGAAGAACTATAAGGATATTTTCTGATTACTCTCAAAAAGTCTCATCGTTCATTGTACTTTTTTAACTTGTTTTGAATAATAGTTTGTTTTTGTTTTTTGTTTCACATTATGTATATTTTCGCCCAACTTCGTCTTTGGTGATTTGCATTGTCGTTTGTTCTTTTTTATGTTGCCTTGTTTTGTCGTCATGTTTTTTATTATGTTGCAGATTTTTCAGCTTTACTTTTATCATCCCGTTTCTATACTTCTGTCATGAAGTGCTAAATTTTTTAGCCATATATTACTATTCATTTACTTAACGTTAACTTCAATCATATATAATTCTAATATTGCTGGATGGTTTGTAAACCTAATTTCCATCTCAGAACCGCAGACCGGCGTTTTAAATTTTAGAATATAAATGCAATATCATATATTTTCGTATATATATGTTGGTTAAAAAAAGGATATAGTAAAATAAACTATAAAATATGAACTATGTGAAGAGGTATGCAGGGGGTGAATTTTTGGGACTATAAAAGAACTGAACAAAAAAGTAATGAGAATGATAGTCCATTCACAATTAAAGGATGGGGTGATGAATAAAGCTTAAAAAGATCATAATTTGTAACGGGATATGAAATGAAAAGATGATTAACGGTTGAGTGTAAAACGTGGAAGTAAAGAATAACAAAAAATCAAGAGACAAAATCATTGATTCATGCTGATGATGCTAAAGGTATATGATTTGATGAAACTAATATATTAGTTTATCTGCGACTTGGTGATCTAACGATTCCTCTGGTTCCATTCAATTCTCTAGGACCTTTTAGTTTGTTAGATTTCTCTGGTAATTGTGATATGTATGGGTGTTGATTCTCTTTCATATTCACTTTGTGTATCAATTGGGTCTTTATATTTGAAGGCAGATCACCCAAAATCTTGTTTAATTGCATCTCCAATAAGAAATTGAATTCACGTTTGTATCTCAATTTTGTTTCTTCATTTCTAGAAGTCATCAACTTCAAACTTTCATCCAAACCTTTCTCGTACTTTGATAAACGTTTCTCGAAATTTACCAATTCAATTTCCTTTCTCTTTAATATTGCCTCAGCTTGTTTTAACTCCCAATCTTTTCTGAAAAATTTAAATGACACATCTTGAAGTAGTTGATTAGCAGAGGCTCTTTCGTTGGGGTCAACGATTAAACATGCGCTAATGCACATCCTCATACGATGAGAGTAATGCGGTGGTATATCATTAAACGAACCAGCTTTGATTTTTTCTTGTAATGTCAAGTGAGTTTTTGCCATAAACGGTGGTCTCAAAGAACATAATTCATACATCACACAACCTAATGACCAAATATCACAAACTGGATCATAAGGTTTATCCATAATAACTTCAGGTGGCATATAGTATGGGGTACCAACACATGTTTTAGCAAAATCATCTTCATGTCTGAGACATTTGGCAAGACCGAAATCACCCAGTTTTATGGAGTAACTATCACTTAGTAAAAAGATATTGTCAGGCTTGATATCTCTATGTATTACCACATATAAGTTGTCCACTTTGGAAGGTTGAACATCGGGTGTGGAATTAAACAGGTTTTCAACTCTTTCGATATCCACACCGTTGTGGCATTTGTACAACGCTAGAAGCACCTGTGTGAATATCTCCCATATTAAGTTCTCTGGTATGAATTCATCTTTTTCTTTGTATTTCTTAATTAGCTTTGAAAGATCTCCACCATCACAATATTCCATGTATATGTGTAACATCGAATCCTTTTCTATGTCCTCATGCCCCAAGTATTCAACGATATTTGGATGTTGTAATTCTCTCAAGATTTTGAATTCACTGGCTAACTGTCTGATCTCTTTCATAGACATTGACAAATATGATATCTCTTTTCTCACATAAATCTTTTGATCTGACTTTCGAAGCACTTTTCGAACACAACCGAAGGATCCTCTTCCTATTAGTCCTAGGTCTTGAAACTGATCTGAAAACGGCATTGTGATTTGTAGCTGGAGCTTGTTATTGGTTTGTTATTAGTTGGAATGCTAAACAGTTTGAGAGATTTGCTGAAGTGAACTGTAAGTAATGAAAAATGATTTGGAA
This sequence comes from Ambrosiozyma cicatricosa, assembly GCA_030579935.1. Lineage (NCBI taxonomy): Eukaryota > Fungi > Ascomycota > Pichiomycetes > Pichiales > Pichiaceae > Ambrosiozyma > Ambrosiozyma cicatricosa. The sequence goes on along the minus strand of JAKTRY010000167.1, from coordinate 5,548 downwards.
AGTGGCCAGCACTGTTGGGAAGGTTCAGATCAAGGTTTGATGAAGATGGAAAAGTGAATCAAAGGAGAAAAAGGCTGGACTGTCTGGAGAGTATATGGTTTCCTGAGTGTCAACATGTAGGTAGCTGAAAAGAGAACACGGCGGTGAAGGCTCACACATTTTTGGCAGTCTGCTGAGGCATGTTTACAGTTGGCCCAATGTGGTAATTCCCACACCGTATCTGGCTATTGCTGGCTATCTGGCTCTTGTTGGTAAATTGCTTCTTCTATACTGTCCAACGTAACTTCCTTCGTATGGTGGACGTCACATCTGGTTCATTCTTCCTCCCCAGCTGTTCCATTATTTACCGGTTTTACTGATTTATATGACACATCACACAGATCACACAGATATCTCGTTTACATCATTTCAAAATGTTAAATCCTTTATTGTGCATGTATAATCAGGAAGGATATATATAAAGTAAAAATTCCATTTAGAATCAGATCGAATGTATAACATTGTAAATGCAAAAATCAATATCATGTGCGGCAGAATAATGATGAAGTTCTGTATATAATTTACCGAGAGAAGAATGCTTGGTCATGGGCATCAGAGAATATATGAAAAATTGATATAATTTGTTCAACTGCTCCACTTTTTTCCAGTCAAAGTTTCATAAGCTTCGACATACTTTGCAGAACTTTTAGCAACAATATCTTCAGGCATCGAAACACCTTCCTTACCGTTCAAAGAGTTGCTGGTTAACCAATCTCTCAAAAACTGTTTATCATATGATTCTTGTGATTGACCAACCTTGTATGTAGCCTTATTCCAAAATCTTGAAGAATCTGGAGTCAACACCTCATCAACCAAGACCAACTCGTTATCATCGGTGATACCAAACTCAAATTTAGTGTCAGCTAGTATGATACCCTTCGTAAGAGCGTAATCCTTAGCCTTGGTGTACAATTCAATGGCCTTTGCAGCAACTTTATCACACAATTCTTTTCCAACGATTTCAGCGGCCTTTTCTGGTGAGATATTTTCATCATGCTCACCTTGTTCTGCCTTGGTGGATGGTGTGAAGATTGGAGTTGGGAATGGATCGGATTCTTGTAACCCTTTTGGTCCTGGTAATCCATGAATGGTACCGGACTTCTTGTATTCTTTCCAAGCACTTCCTGTGATGTAACCTCTAACGATGACCTCTAATGGGATAAGTTTATACTTTTTCACAATAAGTGCTCTCCTTGACAATTGACTCTTATATTTTGGTTCAGATAACCCTTTAGGAAGTTTTGCAAAGACCTCTTCATCCGTGCTGGCAATTAAATGATTCATGACTTCGTTCTTCAAAAAATCAAACCAGAAAACGGATAATTGTGTTAACAACTTACCCTTGTCTTTCACACCATTCTCCATGATAACATCATATGCTGAAATTCTATCGGTTGCAACGAACAAAAGACTGTTATCATCAACTTGGTAAATATCTCTGACCTTACCTTTGGCAATCAATGGAAGAACTCCGTCTAAGTTAGTTTCAGTTAATGTCATTGTTGTAATATGTGTTTAGGATTGTGATAATGTATTATATGGCTGGAAAAGAAATAGGGTTCAACGTTCAGATGAAGTATGATTATGAAAGTTCAAGTTAAATCCAAATTCCCCGTAAGATGATGTTTCTTAATAGCTGCTTAATCTATGACTACCGGAGTCAAATTACCGATGACTTCTTCAAATAAATAATTCAAAATGGCTGTGCAACAGATCAAATCGTCCTTCTAACGTCGATTAATCGACGCAATTTTTTTTTCACATGCTCAAACTATTTGTCTTCTTACAAGACAGCTTAGCTATCTACGATACACACCAAACTATCAATGGACAATTTCCCTAATATCTGACTTCCAACATGAACAATCCAAAAATGGAAAATGGAAATATCAAGAAGAACAATTCCCATCAGGGAAAGGGCATAAATAACAAGAAAAGACAACATAATGGAAACCAAAATTGGAAAAATAACAAGAGAAGAAAGAACAACAACAGTTCTCATTCAACAAATGATAGAAATCAATTTTCAGATGTTTCAAAAACTCAATTGATACCCGGACTTACATACTCTAACGATTTTGATAATCAGAATGATAATACATTGGAAATTTTTCCTGGGTTGACAGTCCAATTACCCACGCATTTACCTAATACCAATTCCAATGAGAGCAAGCAACAAAATCTTCAAAAGAAAGATCCTACCACTGAAATTTCCATGAAAGTGCAGGAAATAGATCATGATGATGCTGAAGATACAGGGGTTGATTTCTCGGATGAAGACAAAGAGTTGTTGGCCAAGTCAGCAATTGCAATCACAGGTACAAACATTGTTTTGGATTCACCTGAAGATATTGAAATTTGGATCAAAGAAAGAAAGAAGAATTATCCCACAGATAAAAGAATGAAACAAAAACAAGAAGAGAAAGAAAAGGAGAAGGAGGTACTCAAAACATTGACAAGTAATGGGTCCGGCGAAGCTGGCCCAGGGCGTGGGAGAATTTGCAAGTACTTTCAAACAAATGGTTCATGTCGTAATGGTGACAAGTGCAAGTTTAGACATGTGAAAGGACCAATGGTGAAGCCATTACCTAATCACAAGCTCAAAGTATTACATGGAATACCTGTACAAATACCACAAAGGTTTACACCATTGGTAAGTAAGAATTTACATAGTCAACTCATTGAATCCGACAGATTGAACAACGAAAACAAAAAACTATTACCTTTATTTGAAATCATTGTTAAGAACACCCAAATCGACATAGATTGGGATAAATATAGAAAAAAGTTAGGGTTGACTTAAAATCCTAGATAATTCACATAAGTTGAAATCTGCAACTTGACTAGGATCAGACAGTCTTCCAGTTTGATCCACTTACGATAAGCGTTCATGCAATTAGTACCCCATGTTTTGATTGGTATATAAGTACAATTCGATGAGTTGGTACTTCCTAACTCTTTGAAAATCAGAAGTTTGGCTGTTTTTGTTCAATGATTAACGCTCAACGTTTGTGTGATCAATGCGATATCCTATTGATGATGGTTTGACTGCCTTTTATATATCGTGTACTTACCATCTATATTTAGTTTTTCTACTTTGTTCTTAATTTTATTCGGTGAGTTTCAAGCCCACTGGATTCATTCAGTTTCTCAATAATAAAATGCACAAAAGAAAACAAGTCTCAATAGAAATTCATGCCATATATACGTATAACAAATAAAAATGCGATATAAGGATCCAGAAGCTCAAGATGGATCCTCCACATCATCTAGAGTGATGATCATATTTATTGCACCGGTGTCAGTAGATCTTCTGAAAATGTCGTAAACTTTTTTCCATTTCAGATAACTTAAAGTGATGAGTTATTAATAATGATGGATCCAAAGTACCACTAACTTTTTTCATCAATCAGTAACGGAGTTCGCAGAAATCAATCCTGTTGAAATATAGATATTCGCAAGCCATAGCTTATCCAATTTTAAGCTAGCTGGAACTCCATGTACATCAATGACGGCTACTGTTCCATAAGGAGCTAAGATATCTTGACAAGTCTCGAATGTTTCTGGAAGCCCAACACACTCAATGGCCAAATCAACACCTGGTTTAACTTCTTCTTTTTGCGTTAGTTTGTGGATAACTTTTTTAACTGATTCTTTCTGATGGTTAATCACAGTGGTAGCGCCAAAAGATTTTGCAATCTTTAAACGTGACTCATTCATGCCAATAGCTATGATTTGAGAAGGTTTGAATATTTTTAGTGAAAGTAATGCACCTAATCCAATCGCGCCCATTACCAACGATAGCAACACTACCTTCTTCTATCTTGCCTTTAACACCAAGATCATAAGAAATGGGCAAAACATCAGAGGATAACACACAAGTATCCAATTGAACACCTTTAGGACATTTGTACAATGAACGATCAGCAAATGGAGTTCTGTAATATTCTGTTTGTAAACCATCTGTCTCAAGACCTAAAACACATGACATTGGGCCTTCTGACCTTGAACAATGTGACTGACGATTCTTTTTGCACTAATAACATTCACAGAAGATAATATACAGGAAACGATGCAAACATCACCAACCTTGAAATGATGCACAGCTGAACTGACTTCAGTAACTTCAATTACACCTTCAGGGCCCATTGCAAATCCTCTTCCTGGTTTGGATTTTGCTGCCTTTGTCGACTCTTTTAAAAAGTCATCAATCATATGCAAATCAGAACCGCAAATAGTGGTTCTTAACACCTTACCAACAACATCTGTAGCTTTCAATAAATTTGGACGAGAGATATCAAGTAGCTTGGTATTGGATTCATCTAAAATGCACATTGCCTTCATCATATTTGAAGTGTTTGAGTAGTAAGTAAGTGGTAATAAATTTGAGTTATGACACTCTTCAAAGACTGGAGCAGCCATCGCCCAACAAAATAATGTTAAGAGGCCAACCGGATTTTGATGACTTTAAATATACCCAGGCTGACACTCTCTTTAGGTTGATAGATTTAGCATATTAATGTGAGGTGGAACAAGATTACGTGGAACTCCATCATTTGTACCACAAGAGAGAAGTTCGATCGCATGTAAGAGCATTCTTCCTTCTTTAATTACCTCGTGATAGTGGTATAATCCATACTCCTTTCAAGTTTGACATCTTATCCTAATATTATTAACACCGACTGGACAACAACTAAATTTTGAATAACGTCGAACTCATGGTTGATATTTGAATATAATTCCTAATGAATTGAATCAGTGCCAAATCGCCGTCTGAAATGACTGTTCAATATTCATACACGTCCCGAGAAACAAAGATATTTGTAGAAGTTCTGGGCTGGTATCGGATTGATTCCTTATAGCGAATAATCTGTGAAAAGGAAACACAGAGATGGTAGAGTAATATCTGTATATTAATAATAGGTTTGCAATAGTATTGAATGATTAAAAGCGTGATGGAAGTCCATTGATATTTGTAAATCTTGCAACAGATGAAGCACGATGAAGTGTAGAAACTTGAAAGTCAATCGTTATATAGAAGTCAACTTTTAGCGGCGTGACATCGAGAATTGAAAGTTCTAAGAAACATTCAGTCACGTGCCAAGCAACGATTTTATTGGCTGATATTCTCTAACGACAAATTTGCTTTGTCGCGCATCTACCAGTTTGAGTAAAAGTTGTCATTAGGTATACAAAGTCGTAATCCAACTTAACAGTCCTGGTATATTAATTCAGTTCTCGATGACTACCACATGTGTAACTTAAAGAAAATGCCTAAAAACATTAAACGAAGAAGAAAGCACCAAAAACAGATTCCGACCTCGGTGAGGTTTGAACTCACGATCTTGCGATTAACAGTCGCACGCCTTAACCAACTTGGCCACGAAGTCCTCCTGGAATTTATAACAGTTTGGTGCTGGTGATTTCTCTATGATCTGTAGTCTTCAAATAGCCCAATAATTAGCTAGAGATCCAAAGGTCCGGTCTTTTGTATTGAGTGTGGATCACT
>JAKTRY010000166.1:0-41517 GCA_030579935.1 Ambrosiozyma cicatricosa | reverse complement strand
TCATCATCATCATCATCATCATCATCATCATCATCATCATCATCATCATCATCATCGTACCAGCAGTACTGGCGATTTCCTGTGAAAAATTACCATTCTTCTAACTCACCTTCCATCAATCCAAGCTTAATCAAAACATGATCAGCCTCTCTCTTACCACTCATCCAAGCACCATGAACAGCGCCAGCACCATCCAAAATCGTATGCTCACCAGCAAATCTGACATTGCCCAACCCTCTAGCTAAATGGATAACCAACTCAGTAGGATCATTACCTGGCAGACAAGAAGCATACGAGCCTCTACTAAATGGGTCCACTGTCCATTTTGAAGCAATGGTATTCACAGGCTGAGGAATTTTTTCTTTGTCAACTAATTTGGCAACTATGGGTTCCATGTATTTCCAGGCGCTTTCGGGATGAGCTTCCAAAAATTCAGTTAGTGGTCCTTGTGTGAAGCATAGTAGTGATGGTACACCTTGAGATTTGTACAAGTTGAGAATCAAGACAGGGAAATCCCATGGTTTTGGATCCTGGGATTCTTGAACTGGGTTGACTTTTGGTTGGATGTTTTGTTGTAATTGTTTGATTATTTCTGAATTTTCTGGATTCGAAATGGCCACGAATCTATCATAGTCGATGTGTTTCCAGAAAGCCTCACTGAATTCAAAAATCATTTTGCCTAACTTACCAAAACTCATGTTATTCAATGAATCCTGTATTGGTGATGGAAGTTTAGGCGACCATTGTATACCTCCTTCTAATTTGGAATCTAGTTGTAATATACTTTGAGGAACAGTGACAATTAAGTAATCACAAGTGTAACTTGTTCCATCTTCCAATTTCAAATCAATGATATCTCCTGCACGATTGATATGGTTAACCACCTTACCTAGCTCTATTGAATCCTTAGGCAACTTCTTAGCAATCTTATCAACAAGTTTATCGTAACCGCATTTCATCAAGCAGTTTCTTCCGACATTATCAACCATACTGAATTTTGCACTCATATTGTCCCAACTGACACCATGCCATAGTTCCAAATGTCTAATGAATTGAGGAACGAATTGAATCTGTTTTTCACTTAACGATTTCCTCTGTTTGAAAAGATAACTCATGACGATCTCATGCAAAGATTCATCTTTCCTATCAATGGTTTCAAAATACTCTAATTCAATGTACTTCTCCAACTCAGCGACACATTGTTCAACTTTGAAATCATCAAAATCTTTTGGCTTGTAATTCTCACCAAAATAATAGAGTTTGTAATCATCATAATAGAGTTCGAATTCATCACCACTGGCGACAACCTCATCAAACAATGGATTCTGTAATGTATCATGGTGCCATGAAGCACCCATATTGTAACCTATTCCATGGATTCCTGTACGGTCTGTGTGAAGTCTTCCTCCTAATCTGTCACGGGCTTCAAGAATTTTGAAATCTGTGAGGTTGTGATCTGTTAGTTCTTCGGCTGCTTTCAAACCGGAAATCCCTCCTCCAATGATAATGACTTTGTGATGTTTTGATGATGGCTTTGGTGATATTTCAGCCATGGCTATAGCGATTATTGTTTTGTTTTGGTTTGGTCGAAACTAGGGAGTATACTATTTCTTGAACCTTTTCGTTTAACTTGAATTGTTGAACTTTTTTAAGTGGTTCACCGAATTGGAAAGTCATGCGGCTCATTTTAGAAAATTCTAAACTTGCAAAATGTACTTAGACCACGACGTACGTACTGTATATATGCTCTATACATATCACATTTTTTCAAATAACTATAAAAATATTTGAATATTTACGCCAAAAAAAGCAAAAAAAGCAAGTTGGTTGAATTCAAACATTTTGAACAGTGTACTTCTTAATAACATCACCACTACCATTCTCGATAACAATGTCAGCATCCCCAACGATAGCAACCAAATCATGCTGGTCAACGAAGCAAACCTTACCTTTTTGTTTGATGTTAAATTCATCAATAACCTCATCTTCATCATCAGCTAAAACAACTCTGTTATTGTAAATATAGGCATTAGCTGGCACAGATAATTGGTTTATCTCAACGTTTGGAGAGAGTGGTTTGTCCAATGTGAACTTTTTAACTATCTTTCTGGAATTGACTGGTTGTTCTCTGCTCGCAGAATCATCAGAAGAAGTATCACTGGCGATATGGATACCAATGTTTTCTAACTTAGCATGAAGATGAGGACTGGTGGTGGATGTTTCCATCTCAACTGTGGTTTCATTTTGCCTTTCCTTTCTGAACTGGGAACTAAATGATCTCTCAACCTTGATGGGTATCTTCTTAGCCGTGTTGTAAAAAGTGAACGCAGTAATGGAAAATCCATGAACCAAAACTGAGACAACGACAATGAAAGTGGTGATATTCCAAATATTGTCATATAGAACTTGGTGAACAGCAAAGTTGTCAGACTTGTGTTTGAGCATTGATTTGGATAACAAACAACAGAAAACAGAACCAACACCTCTTGGCCCGAAATGACCAACAAACAAAGAATCTTTCCAACTTCTCAAATCAGGAACTATCGGCTGTAGCATCATGACTATTGGAATACGAGCAATCAATAGAAAACAGAATCCAAGAGCAACTAATCTTCCAGGATAAAGAGAAAACTTCTTCCAAGGAATGATTGAGCCAAGATACATGAAATAGTAAGTGTTCAATAACAAATCAATAATACCCGAAACATGAACCTCTTTCAAATCAGTAGTGTCCACTTTACGTATACTGATAGTGGTGTTGTTTTCAGATTGATCATAATCATCGTGATCACCACCCACGACAGAAGCGGAATCAACTAAACCCATATCACTGAAATGGCCAGCCCAATTGAAAGCACAACCAGCAGAAAAACTCAACAATAAATCATCACATCCTAGCATACTACCAACACCAGTACAGATCAGGGACAAGGCAATATAGAAAACCAAATACGATTCCGTATCTATCCAATTCTTCTCTTTAACCAAAATGACACCCTTCATGCCAATGTATCCAATGATGACACCCAAAACAGTACCTAGAGCACATTGGTAAAGGATACCGACAAGAAACCAATCTTTGACAATTTCACCAGCATGGGTGTTGTTAGGCTTGTTTAAAACCAAGTTGATGGATAATGTGACAAACGGAAATGCCAGTCCATCATTGCAACCGGACTCACTTTGAATTAGATCTTTGATATCTGGTCTGATTCTCTCAGCAAACTTGGATTTGCCAACGATGGCACCGGCTAACACAGGGTCGGTTGCGACGAAAGTAGCACCAACAAGTAACGAGTCAGAGAAAGTGAAACCAATGCTGTGGAAGAGACCCCAAACACAAAGAGCCAATACTAGCCACCCTCCAATCATAGAGACAAACAAAACGATAGTCACTGATCTGAAATGTCTCTTCATGTATTTAGGTGGTAATTCAACACCCGTGGCAAACAACTGAATGATAAGGATAATTCTTGACAACTCTAGAGTTAAATGATCAACATCATTGACCCAATCACTTGGGTTAAACCAATTTAAGACATCTGGACCAACAAGAATACCAAAAATTGTACCAATTATGGCTTCTCCGACAAACAACCTTTCCTTTAGGATCAAAGAAAACAGAGAGAAAAATAGTGAAATGACTCCAATTAACGCATATGCTATGTGTGCTTGTGTTGGTTCTAATTGATGCCACATACCTTAACAATTGACAAAATGAATAACAGCATTAAATATATAGCTGTTTTTTTCAAAGAAATGAAGCATGGTGGCTATAGCTTGAAGAGTATGATTGGAAGAAATCCCAAGATATTTAATTGTGGATTTTGTCTGTCCGAACGTCTTCTCTAGCTGGCCCACGGGGACCCCTTGAACCCTGGATGGACCCTTAAATGGATCGGAGTTGGAAGTTGGACAATGGGCCTTCTTTATTGCAGTGCAAAAATTGCAATGTTTATGTGTCATCGAACTTCTTAAAGTTCCCATGAACAATTTGAACTTTGACTAGCTGTTCGAACTTCTGATCGTGGCCGGCGCGGGTTAAATTCTGTTAGTAATGCCGAGCTTGTTGAATCTGGAATCTTAATTACTAGGACTCTTGGGTTTTACAAGGCTTGCAATGTCTTGGTCCTGGCTTGGAATAAATGAGGTAATCATCCGGCCTGTACACTAAATATTATGGCCATAACATAACATTCAAAGACGATGAGAATGAAAGATAATGAAACAGCATACATGCACATATAGTTCTCCACTCAACAACTGAAACAACAACCATCTGTTAATATTGATGAACTAAACTAGCTAGGAGGTACAGCAATTCGTTCACCCGCTAAGCACGTCTTCAATTTTGTGGAAAATTACGAGAAAAAAAACATCACTGCAACAAATTTTATCCCACCTAATTAATGTTATAATCATTATACCAGCTAGTCCATAAGGGCGGCATGACAGGTCCCGGGGAATGCCAATCAAGGTGTGATTAAGCTGGAATCTGGCACTGATTAATTAGAATTTCTCTGGTGAGTGAATTCAGAATGCGGCCTATAATACCCATATAGATATTGCATGTTCTGACAGCTCTCTGATTGGCATGCGAAGCTGAACATTTGCTTGATTGATGTATAGAGTTTTCTCGATATCTTATGGATATTGAGGATCAGAGAAACAAGAATTATAACTTGTACCTGGATGAAACAATATTTAAATGTATTCACGCGTTAACTGAGTCCTGAGTCCTGAGTCCTGAATACTGATCATCCTATAGCTATAGGCATGTGATGTGACCCTGTAGGCAACTTTAACATTACACCGTCCATGTATACCAAAACATATGCGATTAGCAACCCTAACACTACATTAATTTCATTAAACAAGCTAGATCTCCGGGCTGCATGAATGACCAAACTAAATTAATTAAAATCAATTTTGAAAATTTGAATTTATGAGCATGGAATAGGTGTTTATATGCCTGAGCTCTCACTGCTCACTGCATGCAAGGACAGGCCGGCCAAATTGGCCACCGAGATCCAGAGCTATATAACCAGAGACAGCCATATATATCCAAAACTGAGAAGGAACATCCGGGCATATGTGCAAGTTGAACTTACCAGTGAAACATTAGGGATTAGTTGTCATGACTCATAAGCAGCAACCTTGAATTTGCAATCCACCCAATAGAACTATACGTGTTTGTGAAATTCCCTAGCTTAAGGGCTACGTCAATTTTGGTTTAATTTGTCGCTGGCTTTATACCTATAATTTAACTAGGGCCTGCAATTATATATACACCATACAGCTGATGCCCCTTTGGCATTAAGAAAGTCTGCATAACCAGCCAATTAATTCTGATTCTGATTGCAGACCATATCATTCATATCGAGAGGGAAACTATAGGAAATATAAAGAGTTAATGTTTCTGATATAGGATGCATGCCCCCCTCCCAGCGTATGGGGACACCGGAGCGTGCCCATATACTATATCTTTATTGTGGTATATAATGAATGGTGTTTCAACTGATGGCCATATATGCTAATTTGAATAGTATAAATCGACTATATAGAGTTGTTTAAAAGGATTGTAATTTTTGTAATAATAATCTAACGGTGATATATACATAAATGCTCCTGCTAACAGCGTTCGCTCTGTAAGCTATATCTGAATACACACTATGAATTTAAACAGCGTGAACAGTGTACTTTTTAATGACATCTCCGGTACCATTTTCAATGACGATTTCAGAATCACCAATAACGGCAACCAAATCATTCTGGTTAACGAAGCAAACTTTACCTTCTTGTTTGATATGGAACTCATCAATAACTTCATCCTCATCGTCAGCCAGAACAACCCTATTGTTGTAAATGTAGGCATGAGCTGGAACAGATAAATGATTCATCTCAACATCAGGAGAAAGTGGTTTGTCCAAGGTAAATTTTCTAATTCTCTTTCTGGTTTTCACTGCTGGTGCTCTGTTCAAAAAATCATTTGTAGGTGTACCGATGATTTCTGAAGTAGGTTGAGGACTAGGTATTTTGGAGGAAGGATCAAAAGTTTCCATCTCTATGGTGGTTTCTGCTTGACTTTCGCTTCTGGACATGGAACTGAATGATCTCTCAATCTTAACAGGTAGTTTCTTAGCCGTGTTATAAAACGTGAACGCAGTGATGGAAAATCCGTGAACTAAAACTGAAACAACGACAATGAAAGTAGTAATATTCCAAATGTTGTCATATAGAATTTGGTGATCGGCAAAGCTTTTGGCTTTCTCCTTGATCATTGATTTGGATAACAAACAACAGAAAACAGAACCAACACCTCTTGGCCCGAAATGACCAACAAACAAAGAATCTTTCCAACTTCTCAAATCAGGAACTATCGGCTGTAGCATCATGACTATTGGAATACGAGCAATCAATAGAAAACAGAATCCAAGAGCAACTAATCTTCCAGGATAAAGAGAAAACTTCTTCCAAGGAATGATTGAGCCAAGATACATGAAATAGTAAGTGTTCAATAACAAATCAATAATACCCGAAACATGAACCTCTTTCAAATCAGTAGTGTCCACTTTACGTATACTGATAGTGGTGTTGTTTTCAGATTGATCATAATCATCGTGATCACCACCCACGACAGAAGCGGAATCAACTAAACCCATATCACTGAAATGGCCAGCCCAATTGAAAGCACAACCAGCAGAAAAACTCAACAATAAATCATCACATCCTAGCATACTACCAACACCAGTACAGATCAGGGACAAGGCAATATAGAAAACCAAATACGATTCCGTATCTATCCAATTCTTCTCTTTAACCAAAATGACACCCTTCATGCCAATGTATCCAATGATGACACCCAAAACAGTACCTAGAGCACATTGGTAAAGGATACCGACAAGAAACCAATCTTTGACAATTTCACCAGCATGGGTGTTGTTAGGCTTGTTTAAAACCAAGTTGATGGATAATGTGACAAACGGAAATGCCAGTCCATCATTGCAACCGGACTCACTTTGAATTAGATCTTTGATATCTGGTCTGATTCTCTCAGCAAACTTGGATTTGCCAACGATGGCACCGGCTAACACAGGGTCGGTTGCGACGAAAGTAGCACCAACAAGTAACGAGTCAGAGAAAGTGAAACCAATGCTGTGGAAGAGACCCCAAACACAAAGAGCCAATACTAGCCACCCTCCAATCATAGAGACAAACAAAACGATAGTCACTGATCTGAAATGTCTCTTCATGTATTTAGGTGGTAATTCAACACCCGTGGCAAACAACTGAATGATAAGGATAATTCTTGACAACTCTAGAGTTAAATGATCAACATCATTGACCCAATCACTTGGGTTAAACCAATTTAAGACATCTGGACCAACAAGAATACCAAAAATTGTACCAATTATGGCTTCTCCGACAAACAACCTTTCCTTTAGGATCAAAGAAAACAGAGAGAAAAATAGTGAAATGACTCCAATTAACGCATATGCTATGTGTGCTTGTGTTGGTTCTAATTGATGCCACATACCCTAACAAGATGGAATGAATCAATGAAAAAGGTTTTTGGCAAAAAAATGTGGTGGCGGTCTGTGATTAGGGGTAAGAAAGGAATCATATTTTTTAGATGCACACGGTCAAAATTTTGCTGAAAACTTGATCTTGAGTCTTCCGGGTGAGTCAGACTGTCTCTGAGAGACAGCTAGTCTCACTCGTACTCAGAGCTGAGAGCCTTCCACGTTTTCTCTTGGCCGGCCTTGGACACACAGAAGCGAGACTCTTAAGAGTTCTTGGTTACTTCAAGGCTCTTGAGTCTTGGTCCTTGGCTTGTTCCTTTTAACTTGGAGATATGACTTTTAAGAGTTGCTCTCATAGTACGCGGGTGAGCTGAGTCTGGAAGACGGATCAGTACATAAAGTTCAACTTGATATTTTCAATCATGATTCATGATTGTAGGATCTAATAGCGCTTGAATGATGGTACAACGGAAAATGATCCCAAATAGATGCGTGTTGGCCGCTGGGCGAGTCACGACTGGGAGCAGAGCGGCCGAGCCGGGTTTTTTGGCTGATAAGAGCTTGCGGGCTGGTGCAGTGTGCAGTGGCGGTAAATTTTTTTTTTGAAAAATTTAAAATTAATGGATCGTATAAGTGGCGGGCGCGATCGGGCTAGAGCGATAAATAGACGAAAAAGCGACGCGACGACGAGAGAGACGCTCGAAGAGGCGATTCAGGTTAAATATACCGCCACAGTGGCGAAGTAATCCTTGTGCATCTTTCTGAATAAAAACTCATTTTTGATCTAATATTCATACAAAGTGTGGAATATATCAAGAGTACTCATATATGAAAAGGTTTGATAGTGAAAAATTTATCAGCTTTCAAATTTTAGCACATTACAACTACATTTTCAGAAAAATGAGTAACAACGATCAAGAGGATCTCACCACTATCCAGACAAGAGAAGCTGTGAACAAAATTATACAAGCCAAACTTCATGGTGCCAAACCAACAACTATAAACACCGGTGGTAGTGTCGGTGGTGATAATTCAACAAGCACAGACTACATAAGGTATACACCAGCATCAATTACAGATGGCGACTCAGGGAAGAAACAGCAGAGAATAATTAAGATTGTGGATAAGCAGCAGGATCCAATGTTGCCATCGTCTTTCAGAATTAAAAAGACTCCAAGAGGACCACCTGAACAAGCATCTGTCCCTGTTTTACATGAACAATCCAAAGTTAAGTTAACTTCCGGAGATCAAAAGAAGTGGTATATACCACCCGCCATTTCAAATTGGAAAAACACCAAAGGTTTCACAATCAGTGTGGATAAAAGATTAGCCAGCATAGGAAAAGATGAGACTGCTCAACAGATGAACATTGACAAATTTTCCAGTTTTACTGATGCTTTGGATAATGCTAGTAAGCAAGCTAGAGAGGAGTTGAAAATAAGAGCTAAACTTAGAGCTAAGTTGGAAAAACAGAAATTATTGGAACAACAAGAGAAATTGGCTAAAGCTGTACTGAAGAAAGAGAAAAGGGGCAGTAGATGGGCAACTGATTCTGATGACGACGAAGAACAAGAAGATCAAGCCAAGTTGAATGCTGCATCAAAGAGAGAAAAGGCAAGAAGAGAAATGAGAAAGAAGGCAGAAAAAGAATTGAAAATGGCTAACATGTCAACTGAATCCAAATTACAAATGATGGCATCCAAGTCAGGAAAATCTATCTCAAATAGAGTCAAGGTTGGTTTATCCAAGCAGTCTGAACAGAATAACAAATCCAAGATGGAACTCAACTATGATTCAAGATTATTCTTAAATGCTGCTGGTGCTAATGCTAAGAATAGAGAGGATCAAGTTTATGATTCTCCCTTGTTTGAATCACAGACTGCAGTCAAGGACTTGTATAGAGTTAGAAATGATTCTAGATTTACCGGAAGACATGATAACGAAGGTGGTGAGACTGTTGAGTCCGTTGTGGGTAAGACTAGTGGTGGACCGATTCTCTTTGAGAAAGATACTGGTAGTGACCATGATGAAGAGAGACCTTCAAAGAGGGCAAGAAACAATTAGCATGAAAATGATCTGTCTTTGTCGGTTTGAACACAGAACAATAATGCACTTGGAATTTTTCTGGTTTGCAAATTTCCAAAGTTTCTATTTTTTCACACCTATTATTTTTTTGGCTTGTTTCAACCTACCCACTATTCTTTTTTTACCTGTTCTGTTTAATCATACTTTGCTGAAGAATATAAAAAGGGTGGTTGTTCTCACTTTTATGATTCCAACTTTTGCCACCTTCTTTTTCTTCTTTCTCCATCAATCACTGTCTCAAGTTTTTCCTTATCAAAGCTACTATCCTCCTCAAGCTACTCAACCAACCCACTTAACTGCTTCCAAGCCAACACCTTTATCATACTTTTACAATGAACACCTCTATCCCAGTCACAAACACCCACTTCTTAGTTTTCATGGTGTACACGTGCTCATCAGCCTCCAGCATGTGGAAACTCGTTGGCAGTACAAGAAAAGAAAAAGTTAGCCTTGGCTATGAAGAAAAGCAAGAATTAAAGAGACAAAGAAAAACAATAAGACGTCAAAGAAGATTGGATAGACATGCTTTAAAGATTTCGGCAAAGAGTGGTAGTGCTGAATTGGAGATTTTTGACCTTTACCATATTGATGTTTGATCGTTTGATAGCTTTTGGTTACTATTGTTTTTGGTGGAAATATTGCAAGTTTGTGTGTTCTGGTTAGCTTGTTGTGCTCTGTTTTTTAGTTTGTATATTTGATAAGTTTCTGGTTTGCCATTCTGTTTAAAGATTTGGAGCCTTTTGCGATTTCCCATAAGAAGGATTTAGTCATGTTATATCCATTGTTTCGTCGCCTATTTTCTGCATTATTATTAGTTCAAACTGTACTTTACTATGTTTATATACGTTCAATAAAGAAAAAAGAAGACAACTTTCTGATCTGTATCGATGCGATAGTCTTTAGCCCGTGGGTTCTTTTTTGCTATACCACTCATACTTAAACTCAAATAATTTTCTGTATTTGGCACGAATCACAACTTCAGTCGTGGAGTATGTATGCTATTAATAAACAATGACCATGCATGCTTAAGTAAAAATTGAAAAATCATTTTTTGGTACAAATGAATACAAGACAATAATATATAAGAGAGTGCATTGAATGGTCAAAAGAAAGAAAGAAAAATTTGGGATGATGATGAGAATGAACCGCTAACACGACTCAGCCGGGGAATGGAAATTTTTTGGAATGATGTTGCAAGATGGTGTAAGTTGTTGTTGCTGTTATGATAATGGTGTTGTATTTTTTTAAAATGATGTACCGTCAATCTAACAAGTAACATCTTGGTTAGCTCTGGAGTTCAAAAGCAAGGCAACAATTAAACCATACAAACCCAAAACTTCAGCGAAAATTAAAATCAAAATCATACCAACGAATAATCTTGGTTGTTGAGCAGTACCTCTGACACCGGCATCACCGACGATACCAATGGCAAAACCAGCAGCCAAACCAGACAAACCAACAGACAAACCAGCACCCAATTGAATGAAACCGGAGTAAAGAGCTTGTTGTTGCTTCAAAGAAGAGGAAATCAACACAGACACAACCAATCCATAAATGGCGATAATACCTGCCATAATAACTGGAACGGTGTTCTTAATCAATAAATCTGGTCTCAAAACACAGGTGGCACAAATACCAACACCGGACTTGGCAGTACCGTATGAAGCGCCAAAACAGGTGAAGATGATGGCGGCGGCACAACCGATGGAACCAAAGAATGGAGCGTAGACAGGACTATAAAGAAACGAGAGGTTCAATGTTAGTAATTTGAAGAACTTTGTTTCACATGAGTTTCCTCAAAATGATGTCTAACAGGTGACTTAACGTGGCCTATTCATAAGTGACTAACTCATGTATCTTTGTGGTATCATTCATGTTCCTTTCTGACGAGGTAGTTCAATCTTGAAAATTTCAGCTAACTTTCTTCACAAACTTCGAAAAATCCGAATTCCAAAATCTAGGCTATGCCAGATAAGGCAATCTAAGTGGCCCTCCATCTTCAACTTCAACTTGTAAAGATAACAATCAAGTTGTACTTCAAAACATATCAAAGTTGATAATAAATTAATGAAGTGATGGAGGGTTCCATTGTGTCAAATTTGCCAGCTAGAATCATGTTGAAACTTGTGATACGACATCTGAGCAGAACCAGGAAACACTTGTTCAAATTGCTTGCAAAGCAACGCCAACGGGTTCTGACGACACCAATTGGAATTCATAATGTGATGAAATACATACCAAAGATCAGACATTGTTGATATGGGTTATTAAGTATGCGTTGCTGTGGGTGTTGTTCTGAGATGGAGGTATGTCAACAGCTGTATCTGTGTCTCTTTTAAGTGAGTGCTTCTCTGTTTCTCTCTTTAAGCTCAGTTGCAAAACCAAAATGGCTGCTGCTGCTTCTGGTTGCTCATGGATGCAAGGGCTCGCAACCATTTCATCAACAGAACAACTCAGAGACCTAATGAAATCGTTGCTGAGTCGATCGACGTTCTTACGTAAGCTGATACAACGTATAGTCTTGATAAGCAACCTACTGGAATATGGTAATCACATGAACAATTCTTGCTTGAAACGTACAAACAAATAAAGATAAAAGAACAACTGGTAGAAAAAACGGAAGGATCAAATTATTATCATGATCGAGTCACAATTTTGTCAGCATCAACATGGTTGAATCTCACCGAAGAATAATTATATATATATATATATATTGATTGAATTATGAACAGATCACAGATCATGATTCACAACACCTGTGACCAATGCTGGCATATATATATAAAGGAAGACTCTATTCAAAATCATTCGTCATCAAAATCAAGTGAGAGGACTAAATCCAACTTGCTTTACCATATGAAACAGAGATCGATTCTTTCGGCCCTGGATCGAAAAAATGCTTTCTCCTTTGCAACCCTCAACAATAATATATTTTATATAGTCCTTCAAATTTCAACTCAAAATAATTCAATATTGAATTGGAAAAGTATATATCCAAAATTGCGCACCAGCAGATTTATACCTTTTTTTACTACTGGATCAAAGCAGGGCATATATAGGATTCTCTAAAGTCAATATAGTCAAAGAAAAAAGTGACATGCGCAGATAAAAACTCGACCTCAAATCATTTTCTAATTTATAATTAGAAGAGATATGCTGAAGCCAAGGTCCCTTACAACTTGATATAAAAGTTCTTTTTTTTATGGAAGAAACGTTCTTTGTGTTGGAATCATCAACTATGATATGGAACACTCTAAAAAGTCTCAACTCGAAATAACTTAATTAACTCGGAAGGGTATCCAATCTTAAGGACCCAGACAATTGAATTCGGGGCTTACTTGAGTTATTATATATCTCAGATCATTTATATATATACAGACAGGAACAAAAGAGAAATATTGGCAATAAAGGATACTTTTACCTTGCTACATCGTTAAATATATATATATAAGTTAATTTAAGTAAAGTTTTCCAAAATTATTGAGCAGCTCAAGACAATATATGGGTGATTCAAATGAACTCTCGGTTACCTTTCTTATCATTCTCATCAACTTTGTGCCTAATATCTAACTTCAAGGACTTGGGCACATTTGATTCAATTCCAGTTCTACTCATCAACTCTTCATCTTCAGCACCAATATCAGTCAAAAAATTGAAAATATCTGCTCTAGAGTAGTACTTCACTTGGAAATCATGCAATGAGGAACGACCAATTTTGTCTATGAAATTCTCAATTACTTCATTGTCAACCAAGATATAAGATATTCCACTACCAGGACAATCATAATTGGCGGCTAACAATAACTTTTCCATAATAGTTCTCAACCCTCTAGCTCCAGTTCCATTTTTCAAAGACAGTTCAGCGATTTTCTGGATGGCAGGTGAAGTGACCGCCAATTTGACACCCGATTTCTCAAAGAAATATTCATATTGTCTCAAGATGGAATTCTTCGGATCAGTTAAGATGGATGCAAGATTTCCGGTATTTAGTTCATCTAGTGTTGCAATGATTGGAATTCTTCCGATGAATTCAGGTATCAATCCAAATTTGGTCAGGTCTTCAGAAGTGACAAACTCCAATGATGAAACCAATTCATCAGAATCGTCATCTAATTTGATTGAGTCAATTTGGTTTGCCTTATTGGTATCATGCTCTGCAACTTTACCTAATCTTCTTGTAACTAGTTTGTCTAGACCAACAAAGGCACCCATAGTGATAAATAATATGTTTGATGTATCGATGGTGTAGCTTTCTTTTCCTTGGTTACCACTTGTTGCTTGCCTACTATTACTACCTTGTTTCTTCATCTGAAGAGTCACATTAGAACCCTCAATCAGCTTCAATAGACCTTGCTGAACACCTTCACCAGCAATATCCTTAGTACCTGAGAACACACTAGGTTTGGACAACTTGTCGATTTCATCAAGCACAATGATACCTCTTTCACATAAATCCACATCATAATCGGATTTGATTAACAATTTTTCAACACAACTTTCAATATCTTCTCCAACATAACCAGCTTGAGTTAATGAGGTACAGTCTTGAATCACAATAGGCACTTTCAAAACTTTAGCCAAAGTCTTAGCGATCAAAGTCTTACCTGACCCACTTGGACCAAGTAACATAATATTGGACTTCTCTAGATCTGGTAAATCATCATCATGTTCCATCAAATGATCAGCTTTCAAACTGAACTTGGATTCCTCATTAATTGAATCATCCACAAGTGGGGCACCTAACAACATCTTATGCTTCATTTTTTGCTTTCTTTCAATTTCAAACTCATGTTGTGTTGTCAGATGTCGAATCAAAGAGTCGTTGATCCTAACATAGTGATTGTAAACGGCGACTGACATGATTTTCTTACATTTCTCTTGACCCACTATGAACTTATCCAAATAAGCTTTCAATTGCTTTGGAGTTGGCATGTTGCGGATCTTCTCCTTGACATACCTCATATGAGCGAGATAAGTTGTCTCCAATGAACCTTCTGGTGGATCTTTTTTCTCTTCTGGAACAGGCTCATTATCATCTGGTTTGATATCATTTTCACTCTTGGTGTTTCCCTCAGTGCCAGGGGTTTTGTGGTCTGTTGTAGTTGAGAGAAATCCATTGTCCAATAAAAACTGTCTTCGAGCGGTGTTGCTTCGATCCACTCTCAGTATTTCCTCATCAGGTAAATCATATTGTCTCTTTTGAGCTGTCTTTTTATTAATGTTGATATTGCAATTTTCATCTCTGAAGTTCTTGTTCATTTCATAGAGTGTTTCCACAGTGGGGGTAAATTCCGGCAATGTGGACTTATCGCTATTACCTCCTTTTCCTTGGCCAGATTTGTATCTTAAAGCGACATTTGCCAGTGGTTTAGTCCTTGTTGAAAGTAGAGGCCTCGTTATTCTGATCATGGTGCAATTTGTTGAAAAGTGGTCGTCCAATATGGATGTGAAACCAGCCAGTTTTGATTGATCATCTTGATCGGCTCACATTGGAAGAGCGATAATTAACTTGAATTAAGCCGAATATAAATTTCAAGGGCCAGGTTGGCATCCGTTGCAGTATGGCAGATGCCATGTGCGCATGTGCGAGACAATTGAAGTGAGTATCGGGAAGGTTCACCTATTGCTGATGATCTTTAACACGAAGAACTACCCAATAAGAGACCACATTTGACCTTCAATTCACCTGTGATGCTGTTTCAAATAGTAAGTTTACTGCTCTCAGTATCATTGACTGTTTTTGCAACTTCTGCAACCACAAACAACGGAAATGACAGCAAGATTGATTTGAAATTAGTGGCCAACTGGAAAAAAACACCATTTCAATTGAATGTCATTGAATCATTTTCAGCTTACAATGACAGCCTTTATTTACCATTGGTTACAAAGTTGTTAGGAATATCATCTGTTCAAGAAGATGAAGATTCACCAGTTGAAGTTGTGCTGGATGAAGACTATTCCATCAATGATAAAGAATTCTATGACTATGCGGTCAGTTTGATTCCCTCAAATCATACCGACCTGTCCTTGATCAATATTGATTTGGCCAACAAAATCCATTCACCAAGAATACAATCTCATTATGCATACTTCAACACATCGGTTTATAACAAGAATTATTGCGGAAATGGTGAAGGTGAAGGTATTATTTCTGCTTTTTTGATGCAAGGAGAGAATACTTACTGTGAACCAACCGACGTGTTCGCGTTGAAGACCGTCACAAAGAAGATCCCATTTTCAGATATCAAACTCCCATTTGATCGTCTCATTGGTGATGAATCCAATGAAAATATTTTCTTGTTGTATGGTGGCTTTGAATCAACTGCTTTCAAAACGTTTTTTTATCACTTGTACCAAGACGCAGTTTCTGGTAAACTAAGTTTTGTCTGGAGATACTTACCATCTTTAGAGAATGTTGAAGATGAAGTGCTTACTGGTTATGGTATTGATTTGACTTTGAAAAGAACAGATTACATTGCTATTGATGATAGAGGTTTCACTGCAGAACAACAAGCAAAATTGAATTTTGAAAAGAACGAAACTGATACTTCAAATGATGTTTCTGAAGGAAATAAGGA
Organism: Ambrosiozyma cicatricosa; assembly: GCA_030579935.1. Taxonomy (NCBI): domain Eukaryota; kingdom Fungi; phylum Ascomycota; class Pichiomycetes; order Pichiales; family Pichiaceae; genus Ambrosiozyma; species Ambrosiozyma cicatricosa. The sequence continues at coordinate 25,331 of JAKTRY010000166.1, read as the reverse complement.
GTTATGGAATGATCTTAAATCTGATATTCAGCCAATCAAGCAAACTGAAGTTTCTGATTTGGATATTAAGTTGGTGGATCTTGTGTTAAATCATTCAGAAGACCCAAAAGAGCAACTTGAATTATTGAAAAAATTGATTCAAGATTTCCCAAAGTTTTCCTCAGATTTAGCTCAATATACTGCGTCCAAGAATGAACCAGGTATTGTTGACACTGCTCTTGAAAATGTGGAAGCAGGAATTCCAGATGGTTTGTATATCAATGGTGCTCCTGTTCCCCAGTTGAGCTTGGATCTATTTGAGATTGCAAAAATCTTGAAAAGAGAACTTGAACTATTATCGAAGTTTGAAGATGCTGGAATTGATTCTTCAAATGCTAACAAGATGATTAGAGAGTATGCCTCGGTTGTCCAACGATTTCTCAGAGACCCAACAAAGGTCTTTACAAGATACGACTACTCGGCCTATGAAGATGGCATCATTTTCTTCAATGACCTCGAAAGTGATTTCCAGTACAAGAATTTTGGAAGACCAAGAATGATTTACAGAGATATTTCCAACCTTGGTGTTGTTCCTCAAGCCAAGGAAAATATTCATGATGTGATTTTCGCCTTCAGTCCAACTGATATCCCAAGAGTTTACTACTTCCTAACATTGGTATTTTCTGGTCTTCAAAGCCGTTCTGCTCAGAGATTTGCCTTTGTCCCAATCGTTAAATCAGAGGTCGATGAATCTATCGCAACGCAAATGGCTTACGTCTACCAAACAAAGGGACCAGCTGAGGTGTTAGAATTTTTCAAGTTAATCTATCAACTTGCTTCGGAAGGAGAAGAAATTACAGTGGAAGACGTTTTAGAAAGTATATCACAAGAAGACTTTGAAAGAAGGAATCCTATGAAAAAAGTCAACCAATTCAAACAAGCCTTTGGTATCAGTGAAAATCCTGTGGTTATGGTCAATGGTGTCATTTACAGTTTTGATAATTCTTTCAAGAAAGCAGTTTCTTCTCAAACTGTCTGGGATATTCAATACTTGCACAATGCATTGATACAGAAGAAGATTCCAAAGACAACCAAAATGAAAGATTATTTGAGAGAAGGAGCTTTATCAGCTAGAATGCCAAAATTGGTCCCTGATAGTGTTGATGACCTATCTGCTTCTTATATTATTCCTTCTTCATTCGAAAAACAAGTTGAGTTCTTCGAAGCAAGCCAAAATGTGATTATCATTTCGAAGAAAGATAACAATGGTACGGAAAATGCCATTCCTCAGTCGTTCACCTTCTTTGGTGACTATGCTTCTGGTAGGTTTAGAGAGCAAGTTTACAATGCTTTAAAATATGTCCAAGGTGCTTCTAATGTTAAAGTTAGAATCGTTGACTACTCTGATAGTCCAAAATTTGAGCAGTTGAAAACTGTAGTTGAGGAAAGTCTTGCCAAAGGATTATTTCTTGCTGAACAGTTTATTACAATTCCAGTTATCAATAATGCCAACCACAACGAGAAAGTTATTCAGTTTATCAAATCAACTTACCCTATTGCAAATTTTGAAAGCACAACATCATTGTTACTAAATGGAAGAATTATCAATTTGGGTGAAGATGTTGCTGGTGCCGATCAGTTGAAGGTTATCGAAGAGTATGAACTGCGCTCTCGTTTATCGACCATTTATGATCTTTTGAAAAATACTGATCTTTTATCCATCGGTGACCTTGATGAGTTTGACTCATTTGATGTGTTATCGTCTTTAATTACTAACTCGTACTTTTTTGATGATGAGGAATACTTTGTTGGTTCGGCTTCTCCAAGATACAATATTTCTAACTTGAATAGGGCTACGAGCATTAAGCTTGAATCCACTGGTAAGCCATTAATTGATATCTCTTTGGTCATTGATCCAATCAACGAAATGTCCCAGAAATTGTTAACATTCTTGGATCTTTTCGAGAGTATGGACTTTATTTCTATCTCAGTGTATATGAGACCACATGCTGAACTAGAGAAGATAAAGATCCAAAGATTATACAGAGGAACTTTCCCTTCTAGGCCTAAATTTTCAGCTACTGGACAAGTTGATGAATCACATTCTCGCATTGTTTTTGACAATGTTCCTGAAAAGACCTTGTTTACTTTGGATGTCGATGTACCACAGCCGTGGATTGTCAGTATTAAAGACGCAAATACAGATCTGGACAACGTGAAGTTAGATATCAGTGGTCCTGTTGAAGGTGTCTATGAGTTGAACAATTTATTGATTGAAGGTTACACAAGACAAAAGAAGAAAGAAACTGTTCCTCCTGCTGGGCTATCTGTTGAATTAGTCGACATTGAAGAAAAGAAAACCTACTCGGATACAAATATTATGCAGAACTTGGGTTACATGCAATTGAAAGCCAATCCTGGTGTCTGGAAATTTGGTATTAAGGAAGGTTCTGAAGGAAGTGAAGAATTCTCTTTATTGGACTCATTTAAAGTGTTCAAGCGTGTTAGGAACTTAAATTTGTCTCAAGCAAAAGCCAAGAAGTTCGTTGAGCTACCGGTGCTTGATCTGAGCGGTTCCGTAATCTATCCTGTTTTCAATAAGATTGAAACTGCTCAAGAGAGAAAAGAGCTGGACTCTTTGTACGGAAGAAGTTCATCATTTGGTGGTTTCTTCAAAGGGTTGTTATCGTCATCTAGTACACCAAAAAAGTCAAAGCAAGCTGCAATCAATATCTTTACTCTTGCTAGTGGGCACTTATATGAAAGATTTTTGGGTATCATGACTGCTTCTGTGAGAGCTCATACAAATGAAACAGTGAAGTTCTGGTTGCTTGAAAATTACATGTCACCAAAATTGAAGAGTGAATTACCAATTTTAGCTGATCATTATAAGTTTGAATATGAATTGATCACATACAAGTGGCCAGCTTGGCTAATATCTCAACGTGAAAAGCAAAGAACCATTTGGGGTTACAAGATTTTGTTTTTGGATGTTTTATTCCCACAAGACTTGGAAAAGGTTATTTTTGTTGATTCTGACCAGATTATTAGAACAGATCTTAAGGAACTTGTTGACCTGGATTTGGAAGGTGCTCCATATGGTTATACTCCAATGTGTGACTCTAGAACTGAAATGGAAGGTTTCAGATTCTGGAAAACTGGTTACTGGAAGAAAACGTTATATGATCAAGGTTTGAAATACCACATCAGTGCATTATATGTTGTTGATTTGAACAAGTTTAGAAGCATCAAAGCTGGTGATAAGTTGAGACAACATTACCAAGGTTTGTCACAAGATCCGGAATCCTTGAGTAACTTGGATCAAGACTTACCAAACGATTTACAGAATGTTATCAAAATCCATTCCTTACCTCAAGAATGGCTATGGTGTGAAACTTGGTGTTCTGATGAAGCTTTAAAGACTGCAAGAACCATTGATTTGTGCAATAATCCATTGACTAAAGAACCTAAGTTAGTTAGAGCAAAAAGACAGATACCCGAATGGGTGAAGTATGATTCAGAAATTGCCTCTTTGTTAGAGGAAGATCCAACTCAGATTGACGAGCCTGATGGGACTCCCGTCGAGGAGACTGTTTCCATAAATGAGGAGGAAGCAAATGGGGATGATGAATATGATGTTGTTGTCCAAGATCAAGATGAACAAATTGAAGTTGAAGAAAAGACTGTCGATGAACATGACGAACTATAGGTTTCTTGAAACCTCGACAAAAGTTTAGGCATATACACACGTTTCATACATACGTAAAAATTAGTTTTACACAATTTTTCTATCTGATTTTCTTCAAAATATAAAAAGTCTATTCCAATTATATGTAAAGAAAAGGCAATAAATAATACACTTATATACCAAAGTAATCCAATGGGTATGAACAAAAAAGTAGAATCACCAAGTATTAACATCAACACCTTGTTTTCTTAATTTCTTCTTCTTTTCTTTCTCTTCCTTTCTGTTGAACCGCACGTCAGCAGGATTGAAACCTGCTTCGGGGGATCCCCAGTAAGCCCAGATTGGAGTTTCAGCAATGTAATCCATTTCAGTGAAACTGGAACCACTCTCTAGCATATTGAAGAACTTGGTGTAATCAATATGAGTGAACCATTTACCATTAATGAAGAATTTCTTATGGGCAATCAAAATACAACAAGAGTGTGCATGTTCAGCAGCTAAACCGTAATCCAAACCTCTGTCATTCAATTCTTTGTTCAACTTACGAACAAAGTTTTGACACTCTTCGTAAAATGGAATATTTTGCATGGTCAATGGGTTACCATTACCTGAACTGGAACCACAGAAAGTAGCACCTTTGATTTCAATCAATGATGGTAAACCTCTAGCCACTAAATCAGCGTATGATTTGGCGTCGGACATGTTGAAACCCTTGACCAAAGTCAATCTGAAAACTGTTCTTTGGTGTGATTGGACTGTTCTCAAGATATCCAAACAGGAGTTCAATCTTTCCCAGTAGTCTCTAAACAATGGTCTGTCAACAACCTTCAATTCTTCTTTTGTTGGAGCATCAATGGACACGTATAATTGAGTGACTTTGTTCAATTCCCTCAATTGGTCTGGATGTTGAGCATTACACACCAAGAATGAAGAAATATGTTTGGCATGAAGCATTTGTAAGAATGTGTTAATGTGAGGGTAGAAAATTGGTTCACCGACTAAAGACAAAGCACAATGTCTCACAGTGAAAGCTTCATTGAATCTATCGGCAGAAACACCAGGAACACCTCTCATTTGTTTGATCTTCTTATAGTGACCTTCCAAAGCACCTTCCAAGATGACTTCTGGCTCGTCGACTTCCCATCTCCAGGTGGTACCGACTGGGTTAGTACCGTGTCTCCAACAGAAGACACACTTGTTTGAACATGATAGAGAAGGAGTGGCTTCCATACATAAGTGAGATCTGATACCATAGAAGGCAAATTTATAACATGAACCTCTTCCTCTTAGAGCAGATTTAGTCCATCTGCAAATCTTTACACCTGAATGAGAACCAACAACGGTATAACCTTGCTTCGTTAGAGATTTGTAAGTTGGGGAATCTTTGGCAACCATCTTTTTGACATCTCTTGTAGCAGATTCTGTCTTAGAGTCAGATATCATCTTTCCCATGTCTTCAACGTCAACCAATGTACCTTCATCAGATGAGTTGATGTCACCTTCTCCTGCTTCATCTTCTTCATTCTCATAGCTGTCTTGATCTTCAAACATGATTGGCTCGTTATCTTTCAAAGTCTCAATTAACATCTTGCTCCACTCCTCAACTTTAGCATCACCTTGCGACTTCATACAAACTTCACCCAATGGGAAAATTCTTCTAGCTCCCAACTTACCCATCAATCTATCAGTCATCTTAGCTTGGTAACAGAATTTATCTGGCCAGGACTCAGTATCACCCAAACCCAATACAGAGAATCCTGTCAATTTGCGTAATGGGTACTTATCAATTCTGAAATCGTTTGCTGTATCATCCAAGAACTCCAAGAAGTAATCTAAAGGAGAATCTGTATCATATGAAGGTAACACCATAATGTACACCAAATTAGGAAGATCAGGAGTTTGGATGAAATAATTATCCAAATCATCGATATCGTCATCCATGTTGATCAATTGTGGCTTATTCTTCAAGTTCAACTCAACCAATGATTCATGAATTTTCTTTGCATATCTTTGAGATGCACCGGTCAATGAAGAGTAGAAGATGAAAAAGTTTGAATCTAGCAAAGGAGTAGCATTGGATGTATACACCGGTGACACCGATCTTGTTTTGCCGTTGGCTTTTTTTCTGAGAATGTTTTCTTTGTTGGCTTTGACCACTTTTGGGAGTCTTTTGAATGGTCTCAAAGTCTTTGATCTCGACTCTGAAGGTGATTTTGTGGATCTGTTCAATAAGACAGCTCCAGTAGAGGTCTTTTGTTCTTTGAATGTGTTTGTAAAATCAATCTCTTGTTTCTCTTCAGATTTATTGCCTTTCGACGATTTCTGTTCTTTGTGTTTAGTTTCTGGGGTCGATATGTTTGGAAGAATGAGGAATAGTGTCAAACCAAGTAGAGCTATGGACCATCTACCTCCTGAGAGTATATAAGCCAAAGCCGCTGTGGCAAAAACGGCAGTGGTTGTGATTGAGTTCATATGAGTAGCAGTTTTCTGGTTGTTATTCTTTATTCAATAATCTGAAAAAGTATTTACAAGAAGATTTTGATTTCCAAATATCCGTATACGTCTTCCCAAAACCCAAAATGGGTCCTTTTTATCGAAAAACCACGAAAAAACATCGGGTTGCGCACGACCTATTGTTTGTAAGCGAGATTTCACAGCCTTTGATTTGTTGTACAGTTGTTGTACTCAGGAGTCAGTAGTCAGGACACAGGACTCAGGAGTCAGAATTACTGCGACCATCAGCTGGAGTTAAACATTACATAGGGGCTAATCAACTTAAAATATCAAACGATTCATTGACGTATGTCTTTACAAAAGCAAGAATTCAAATAGATAAAAATCAAAAACCAAAACACGAAATACAAATGACTGCAAAGTATCAAAGATGAAGTATCATTCATTTCAAAGCAACACGTTTCAATTTGGAGATAGCATCATGAACACCATAGTTCTCTTCCCCATACAAACCAAAAGTATTGTACCCATAATTACCCTGTGCATAGAAATTTTGTCTATCATAAGGTGTCAACTTCAAACCATTCTTCAATCTATAAGTCAAATCAGGATTAGACGTAAAGTATCTAGAAACACCAATTAAAGTTCTATCATCTCCATTAACAGCCTCTTTCAAGTTCTTGTAATTAGCCTGATGCAAGTAACCACCAGTTCTAATCAAGACACCCTTCCAAATTTGATTAACCCATTCAGAGTCATATTCAGGATCACCATTTTCGTCCCCTGATGCAACTCTAGCTTCAACTTGATGAATAAATGCAATTCTATCAGATGGGTTGGCTCTTCCTCTTCTCTCCAATTCAGAGTACAAATATGAATACTTAGCAATTGGATGCATAACTTCACTTGCTGCACCTGAACAACTATTGAAAACAGTATATGGAGACAATCTGATACCAACTTTATGGGCACCAATAGCAGCACTTAGTTCATCAACAACTTCCAACAAGAGTCTGGTTCTGTTTTCAATAGATCCACCATAATGATCTGATCTGAAATTCATTTCAGGATCAAGAAATTGGGCAAGAACAAAACCATGACCGGCATTAATTTCAACAAAATCGAACCCAGCTACATCAATTGCCAACTTAGCAGCGTTGACAAAATCTAACTTCAACTGTTTGATATCATCAATTGTAAATTCAATCAACTCGTTACCAGCTTCAATAGCAGCTTTTTTAGAGTCTTCATCAACATAAACACCAGCTGAAGGACCCAACAACTTCTTTCCAACTCTCTTCAATCCAGCAGCATTACCAGCTCTACCCATATGCCACAATTGAGTAGCGATGAATGAACCATGAAAATGAACCGCATCTGTGATCTCACGCCATGCTTTTACTTGTTGTTCAGTGAAAATGCCTTCATTGAATTCAAATTCACCAGCTTGTTTTGAAACCAAAACTGCACCTGTCTCTAACAAGGATCCCCTGTTCTGTTTGGCACGCTGTTCAAAATGAATCTTGGTTAAGTTTGTTGGGATATGTGTTGTTTTGGTGGCCCTTGTTCTCGCCGTTGGTGCAAGGACAACTCTGTTGTCCAAAATGATTTTACCAACCTGAATTGGCTTGAAAAGGTTTGTTTCTGAAAGCTCTGGTGGTGATTTTGGTGTTGTCATATTGAAAAACTGATGATCTATACTTTTCGCTTTAGGATTCTTGTAAACCTAAATGTAATGATATCTGTGTATAATCGGGTATCAGAACTCAGATCCATTAGTACTGGAGATGCTCTTTATTTTATAAACATTTGGGTCAGTGAAATATTGTTTTACATGGAGGACCTTGGTGGAATATGTGGGCAACGAGCCCGATAGCATCGAATTCTGTTTCAACTTGGAGTTAGGACTTGCCGGTAGATGACAAATATTACTCAGGAAAAGTCAGCATTGTTTAGTAATTGGCTTGAAATTGTATTCCGATTAGTAATAGGCAGCTAGTTAACAATGGCTAACCATGTACATGGATTTGGAAAACTTTATACCTGCCGGCCAAAACCGAACAGCGAAAACCGAAATAATCACGTGTATTACGACGCGTCGTTTCATATATAGGATCGATCGATCCACAACTAGTACTTTGTTCGAAATTGTTTACTATATATATATAATTGCTGGTGAAATTTCAATATTTTGTGACTTAATAATTACGAACAATTGTACTGCTCCAATGAATCGAATTCTGTTAACAATATATCTTCAAAGCAATACAAATTAATTAAAAGCAAGAAATCTGAATCAGATCTACATAGCTGTAAATTAAATCAAATTTTTATATTGAAACATGCAATCAAAATGAAAATACTGAATCCAATTTACTTTACCACACGAAACAATAACTCTCTTTTTCATCGATGAAATCGTCTCTCCTTAATTTGCAAAAATCAACGATGATGTCAAAACTTTCACAAACTCCACATAAAAATAGCTTATATGAATACGAAGGGTATCCAAAATTACATGCACCCATACATCTCTTCGCTGGAATATCCTGGAATCGAGTAAATTGAAACTCTTGTGAATGAAACTTCCAGAATCGCCAAAAGATGAGGTGGAAATGCGAAATTTCCTAAATCAGCAGATGTATATGAGTTTGACACAATGGAAAGGCATATAGCAGACTGGTTAACTTGGAAATGAAATGATTCAAGAAATGTGACAAAGACTCTCCATATGGTCTCAAGTCAATGTCAAGTGATTTAATGCCCTGTGCAAAGCACCCACTAAGAACAAGAGATGAAGTGAATTTGATATGTTCGACAACAGGGAAAACAAATACATTAAAGGATCGCTGCGATTGTTAAAACGTACACTTTAATACAAGCTAGGCAATTCAAGTTGGGAAAATGTTTGAATGGTAATTTATCTGGGCAACAACAAGAATAATTATTCAGATCAGGCCGAACATAACCATCAACATCGATCTTGAGTAGTTCTAAGTCATATGGTAGTTGTGAAATAAATTGTTGCAATTGGCCAATTGTGCATGTGTTTGAAATTTGTAGAACATCCTCTGTGATGGGATCGCCGGTTTGAAATGCTTCCTCATCACACATAATGCTGGACTTTAAGGATTCGATTCGGACCAACCCACTTTTCAAATCAAGTAACTTAATTGTCAATATTGAAAATTTTTGGTAGGGTAAAACATACGGTACCATTCCATGTTAAAGAGTACAACCGTGTGGGTATTATGATACCATTCTCCACATCGGAAATTGTCAGGTCTTTCACAAACTTAATTTTTAACTCCTTGAGTGATTCAGGAATGGATTTGGAAACTTGTTCAAAATGCAATTTGTAATTTCAAGTTTTTTATGCAGGAAAGAAAAACCATTCAAAAGAATATCATATTGAGAAGAAAATCCGTCTAAAACCTGCCACGCCTGACACAGTGGGATTAGTTGCCCTGGTGAAAGGAATCATTTCATTTTCATTAACAAGTGAATTGAAACATGGTAGGGGGTTCAGAGTCCTGATACCAGATACAGAACACCACTGTTCAATATTATCAACTTCTGTAGTATATCCGTAGGATATGATGTATGAAGAGGAAGAGAAAGCTGTGTTTTGGAATCAAGCCGTCAGGGAGCTTCTATTGAGAAACCACCAAATCTAATGTCAAATATTTGTATAAATTCAGATTCCTGTGTTGTCTAATAAAAGTTTTTGCCTGAACCAGGAAGTCAACACATAATTCTTCGGACTCTCTATTTACAGTACATGTAAATTAATTGATCTGCCCAAAAGGATCAAGCTGAAGCCTGACAAGGTAACTCTGAATCTATAGAGAGCTCATAAAAAAATAATTTACGCGCAGTACTAATTATATACTAGCTCGACGCACTATATAGCTGTGTAGAGTGAGTGTGGGCCATGTTACACATGTATACGTGGACGAGGTACGTATACCTCCAAATTAAAGTCAACTTATTCTAAATTTTTATGGCGTTAGGCCATATATGCTATACCTGTTTTTTTGTTTTTACCGAAAAAGATATAGAATTTATATTAAATGAAACATATACAAAACGTTAAAAGCTTGAGATTTTTGGAAAATTCATCATCGGCTTCCTCTCAGAGTTCATTCCCCATTAAACGATGATCTAACTATCCCCCATTATCACCACTACTAGGTAAAGATTTTCGATTCGACTGGACTGTTGGATGCCAGTCCGCTTTTGCCAATTGATTGCCTTAAAAGCCAAGCTGATATATTTCTGACTTATACACAATCATAGATGGTAATTCAAAGTTGATTGGTACTTGCACCGATGGAGATTCAACTAGTGCTTTTCAGTAGAGGGTAATCAAAGGAATTGATGGGGGCTGGGGGCTGGGCAAAAAAACAAAACAACTCATAATCCTTTAACGAAGTGTCTTGATAAAAATATCCAAATTGTATTCCTACCCATACTGTGACTCATCCCAAAGTTCAGCCACTGTTTAGGTTTGTGTCGGTATGAGTCAAGCATGTTTATTTCTTCCATGAAAGCAGGCCCGCTTTTATCAGTACTGTAGTCGTGCGACATTCAAACTTTCCTGAATTCGGTGAACCATTACCTTGTGGGTCACACGGTCGGTGTCACCAAATGTGTCATCCGAATCAAACAAATCCAGCATCTGAAACTATTGAACCTCCAATCAATGAAGAGTATTTGTCAAGAATGTTTCAGCTCAACTCTTTTGTTGATTTTGTGAAACGATCCTGAGAATTGTGTTGCCTTCTGGGTTGTATTGCAACGCTTCCTCTTTCTGAACGCAGTGAACATTTCAAAACTTTTATAAATGAATTGAGAGGTTTGATGAAGGAAGTAACAGGCTCTGATGATTCACCAAATTTGAAGACAGTGGTGATTGATGACTGTGGAACCGAATACAAGGTATTGAACGATGCTTTGGAGAAAGAACAGGGTAGTGTTGTGCATCGCATTTGGCGTGCATCCAGAAACATAGTTGATTAAGTGAAGAAAGATTGTACGTTGGAGTTGTGATTTGTTGATGAAAAGTTATTTCAACTGAATCAAAAGTTTTAAATGATGGTCATCTATTGAAGTTTATGTTGTTAGAGCATATCACGCAGAACCTGATGTTGTTAAAAGTGACATTTTGAATTTCTTTATCTACAAGAAGGTTATTCCTTTTTTTGGAGTTGAGTTGAGCTTGTCTTAAACTTAACGTCAAAAAATTATCATTAACAGAACCTTCTTATAAACTTATTGAAGAGTTAGATAAATTCATAAAAATGTTAGAAACCTATGTGAAGAAGGTGAGAAAGCATATGGCTAGCAAAGGAGGTGTTGCGTAAGCAGTGAAAGATTCAGCACCACCATGACTACCATTTTCATCTTCACCAATAAACCAACTTGAAACCACCAGAGATATGATTGAAGCTTGTGATTTATATCTCCCAAAATTTCAGAATATTAGCAGACAATTACGAAACAGGTGCTCTAGAAATTTGGTAAAATTTTTGCCAGTTATCCTCGATGAGGTCATGGAAGCCACACAGAAGAAGGTAAATGCTCAGTGCAAAGCTAACAAAAGGTCACAATTTACTTATTTCAAATCACGGCTATAACGATATTTTGAAATCCACCATACCTACAATTCTTACTACCGTTCTGTGGAAAATTAACAACAACATGATATGAGCAACAGAAGCAGAAACAAAAACTTGGAGTAACAGAATCTCAGAGAGCACCGGTAGAGCAATTGCTCAGTAGAGCACCAACATCAGAGGGTACACCTCTTTTTGTTTGATCCGTGAGATTAAAATGAGCAATTCTAGAGGAAACAACCTCCAAGTGGTGGTCACTGTCACTAGTCACTGGTGTGCTCTGGGTTCAGAAAGAAAAATCTTGCTTCTACATGATTAAGTTCCCTCTTCCAACAACCTCACCCAATTTCAATTAAAGCTTTTGCGTCAATGGCGGTCGTGCGCCGGCGAGTTGTCGTGCGCGTGCGAATGACTAGTACTGCATTCTGAGCATTACTTAAGCCAGCTTAGAGCAGGTCAAATTTGATTTATCTGTAAAGAGTGAAGAGTGACTCTGTGAGCCAGAAACAGGTACTTAAAGAGAACTCAGCCCAGCACAAGCAGAAAAGGGAACAACAATACAACAGGTCACCCTACAGACCAACACATCTATAGATACACATACTATCATTCAAGCATATCATCACAACTATGATTGGCAGAAACACATTGTCCTTGATACAGAAGACCTCGTTACTCAGGTGCACTCCAAGAGTCGGATCAACACTTCCCCAAATCAAGCCATCTTTTCTTACTTCCTTTAACAGATTCCAATCCAGTTCTTCAAAGGCCAGAAGATCTACCAACACTTTAAACAACTCAGTTTCTGCAGCTGACACAAACTCAACAGCTACAACATCAGCCAAACCAAAATCAAAATCCACAACCAAGAAATCAGCAGAACCACAGAAAATCAAAAAAGGTTTCAACTCATTATCCAAGGTTCCATCCACGATATCAATCAAACCAAAGGAAATCTTGCTAGATAACTTGTTCCAAGGATATAAGCCACTTACTATCCCACTTAACCCACCACCAAAGAGCGGTTTTGGTAAGCAGTCTGCTGTGGTATACTTTGAATTTGACGAGAACTTAGAGGACCTCCTCAATGATCAAGATGGCGGGGATCAGACAAGTCAAATAACAGCCTCGTTTGCTAATGAAGCCCCACAACCTAGATCGAGCAACAAATTCGAAAACAAGAACTTGACTAGATATCAATACTCCAATTACTCTTTCAACAAGGAGTTGGAGATTCATAGTGATTACGATTTGATAGATGGTGATGCTGATTTGAAACCACACCGTGATTTGAAGAAATCTGCTAAGCATAGTAAGAAGACCTTGTTGAAGTGTAAGAACTCCCTATCTTCTAGATCGGGTACCGGAAGAGTTGGTAGAACTAGAGTGCAGTACAACAAGAAAGTTACAAACAAGGGAAAGAAGAATGATGAGTAAATCTTGACTCTCTGGACAAGTTCATCTATTACCTGGATTGATTTCAATGAATGAAGATTGATGAAGTTGAATTCATGTTGTGGAATTTCCACTTACTGCTCTGTTCTTATTTTTTCTTTTCTGTTGGGTTACTTGGTTTACCTCAAGGTTTGTTATGTCTTTTTTCTTTTGTTATTGTTTTCACTACTGGATGGTTGACTTTTACTCTGCTTATGTTCTTTCTCTGTTACTCATCATGACTTTATATATCAAACAATGCATAAAACAATGCTGTCTGGTGTCCAGTGAAGCTAAGAGTGCTTTTTTTGTCGTTGCCTCGTTGGATTTCTTCAAACTACTCTTCCACTTATCTATATATTCTTTGAGTTTTCAGTGGAGCAGTTCCTAATATTCATTCTTTTATTTATGTTTTTGTTTGTGTCTTTATTATCCTTTCTTTTTTTGTTGTCTCTTCTTCATCGTTGTCGATTTTCTCATGTATATAGATTTTCATTACACATATTTTCACCAAGTCCTCTTTCCTTTTTTTCTTTCGTTCTCTATCACTAGCACACATCCATTGCCTTTTCACGATAATATATCTCCTTTTTTAATGTTTATGTATATCCTTTCAAACCATATTATTTATTTGTCAGATGTCGATCATCTATTATACAGTACTATACGATCTTAGCTGGTGTATATCTGATCTACTATAGACTATATATTTTATGCACACGCATGTATACATATCTTTTAGTTATTGAACCTCAAAGTTAAGTAAATAGTACACAAATTTACAAAAGGTATGATGGTAACAAATATTATGATTATACAAGCTAGCTAAGAAAAAAGAAAATTAAAATGATAAAGATTCAATATGGAAGCAAATTATAACAGGGGAAAAGGCACATTGGAAAACAAAAAACTTGGAACAAAACCAATTAATAAAAAGTAAGAAAAACGAATAGAAATATATCGAGATTGATAATGAACTGTAATATAAAAATGTGAAAGACAAAAAGAACAAAATAAAAACGAGATGCAGAAGCAATTTGTAGATGAACTATTGCTGAAACATATGAAATACACTAAATCGCAGATCTGTCAAATGGAACGAGAAGAAAGAAACAAACAAACAAGATGAAAATAAAAAATAATGAGGATGTTTAGTAATGCACCAATATAGTAACAAAATTGGATGGGGGTAAAGAAAATGTCGATAATAATAAGGAGTGGATGGGGGGAATGGGGAGAGAGATGAATTGGAGGCAATGTTCAGCAATAATTAAGTATGCAGACCACAAGCAAGAAAGAAGTTACCGACCAAAAAAATTCATTAGTTCAAATACAAAAGAATCAGTGAGTCACGGGAGCACAAGGAAACCCAACGAACGAATAGTAATGTCAATTAAACAATTAATTCACAAATGTAATCACGATACATTGAGTAATGAAGGGCACCGGAACAACAGATAGAAAAAAGTTCTGATGAAGCCAATTAACTCAAACTAACGCCATGCAAGCAGCAAAATCACTCAGAATCATTAGTTGAATCAAACAACATTCTCTTCTTCAGAGTAACCAACTCATCCTTCAACTGATCACGTTCCTGTCTAACGATATACAGATCAGCTTGTAAATCCTTAATCTTGAATCCAGAACGAGACACTTCTTCTTGCAAATCATTGATTCTATCGTCGATATCCACTTCATCAACGCTATCCAATCCACCGACAACACTACCTGGACCACCACTATTACTTCCAACCCCATTATTGCTAGTCAAACTGTTCGAACGGCCATTACCCAGATGGTCCATCGAGGCAGTGCTGAAGTTTCTTGGAGATTGCATCTTTCTCTTCAACCTCACTTCTTCCAACTCATTACGCAATTGTTTATTGCTTGCTTTTTGTTTCTCTAGTTCAGTTTGCAACACATTCAATGCACGATGGGTGTTATTCAATGAGTTGATTGATTGTTTATAGTTCTCTTCCAAATCGGACAGCTTACGTTTCGTGGACTCATAGCCGTGTCTCAACGACAATTGTTCTTGATCTTCACCTTCTTTGATCTTTAACAACTCGTCGATTTGACTCTGTAATGATTGAACTAGCTCTTCATTGTTTGCATTGCTTTGTGATGCGATGTTGTTGGCTGAGCCGTTCATTGATACCACTGACTTGTTGACGCTGTCATTGATTGGTGTATTGGACCATATTCCTAACAAATCGTCCAAATGAGAACTTAACTCATTGATTTGATCATGTTTATCGACAACGGAACCAGTAGTGATATCCTTCTCACCATCAAGCGTTGAATCATCACCCTTCAAAACCTTGAACTTATCAAACTCCAATCTTAGATCAGTAAATTGTTTCTCTGTATCGTTCAATTTCTTTTGTAATTCAACTTGATCAACGAGTCTCGTCTCCAATTGTTTGATTTTGGTCTGCTGGGTCTTAATAACTGAATTCAAACCTTTCAATGACTCAATCTTCTCATTCATAAATGGTTCAAATGCGTTGATCTTCTCTTTCCATGCCTTATTCTCATTCTTTAGATACAGCAGTTGATTCTCATAAGCAACTTTCGAACGCAATGAAAGGGTACTCGTCTCATTACCAGGAATAGACTTAGGAGAAGATGTTGCCATTAAACCAGGAGAGCCGATAGGAGTAGATGTTCCTGACAACGAACGTTGTCTAGCACTAGCAGCAGAAGATTCAGAGTTTTGTCTCGAATGGCTGGCTCTCGCGGAAGACTGGGCTATAACTAACTGTTGTTTCAATTCTTTAATCTTCAAAGCTGATCCTTCCTTCTCCTTCTCTAATTCAACGATTCTATCATTCGCTTCATTAACCTTCTGAGTGAACTCCATCTTTAAATTTTGAATCATACCCTGTAACTTAGCTGGTGTCAAAGTTCCATCAGCAGCAGCTTGAGCGGCCAAAGTAGCAGTGGAAACCTTTCTTGTTGGATCTCTCTTTGGAACTATTGGATTACTATTAGAATCATTGCTCTTACTCACTTCAATGGATCTTGTAGGTTCGGGTGGAGAAGAAACTGGAGACTTGATAGGTGAATTAGTTTCAGCGTGCGAAAGCAATGGCGATCCAAGTTTAGGTTGTTGTTCTGGTTCTTCAACAGGGTTGTCATCAGAAACAGCCTTTACTGGATGACTTGGGACTTTACTTTGAGTGAAAGCAGTAGCAGTAATAGCAGAAGCTGTGCCACCGACTGCAACTGCAGCTAATCCAGTCTTAGACACGATATTTGAAGAAAGGGAAGACTGATGGCTATGCATGTGTGGATTTGGACTTTGTCCACCATCCTGTTGTTGACGTTGTTGTACCTGTAATTGACTTGGTTGTTGTGGTTGGTGTTGCTGTTGTTCAACCTGTTTGGCACTCACTTGAGGTGACTCCAAATGGACACTTGGGATTTGACCGTATTCATGATCCGAATCGCCTATCAAACGATCTCTTGGAGTAGACGAGGAGAAATTATCATCATCAGTGGCAGGAGGAATGGCAGCAGTCTGTGGTGCAATTTGACTTTTATTGGCAGTGATGTTATGTTGGTCATCACGTAAACTCTTCTCTAAACCATCATAATCATAACGAGCCTCCAAAGGTTCTTCATCTTCGATAGTGTTACTTCTATCATCCTCACCGGAAACATCTTCATATATGATTGCCTGTTGACTCTTTCTATGATCCAAAAGTGGGGACTCTGCTTCAATTGGTTCTTCACCGTTGGCAGTCATGGCATTTCTCATTGATCTCTCCATATACTTAGGCAACAGGTCCATATCAAACTCATAAATGACGGAACTTGGATAGGTGAAAGTGGCCTCATCAATTAAGTCATTCTTCGTCTCAAAAACATCGTTGAAGTTTCTGTCCTCTTGATCACCACCCATGATGATCAATTTCTCGTTTGTCAGATCAACAGTCAGTGAATGTCCACTTCTTGGACCTGGAGAAGATGGTAAATTAGACAAGATCTTGAAACAGTTCAAATTGTTCAAGTCGATCAAGTAAAGGTCACAATTTGGTTCACCATTGTTCTTCTTACCACCATAGATAAACAACAAGTTTTGATATAAACCTACGGCATGATCTTCCAAAGGAGGAGGCTGAAAATCACCATTCAAAGTACACTTTTTCCATGTTTCAGTTTCAGCTGAAAAGCAAAGCAGATCACCGTACACAGTTTTGCCATCAGTACCACCATAAACGTACAAACAGTTACCATAGGCACTCATAGAATGGTTAGACAAAGGCGGAGGAACAAACGCATTTGGATCACGATGAGCCGGATCCAGTTTCACCCAATGTGTAGTAGGATCTCTGAAATTGGATAAATCGAATCTCCAGATATCATTGAAATACTTACCTTCCAGTTGACCACCAAAGACATACAAGTAGCTCAACCATCTGCTAGGTTCTTCATCAGTTTCAAAATTCAAAACAGAAATCTGGTGTCCATAACGACCATCCGGTCTAGGTCCATCAGGAGCAGTGATAGTCCATTTCAATGATGTGATGTTAAAGAAATACAACTTGTTATCCAAAACCTGGGTAGATGAAGTCACAGTGTCACCGGCAAACACAATGAAAGCGTTACCTATCAACACAGAAGAGTGGCCGATTCTGGGAGCAGGCACTCTTTCAAAATTTTCAATTGGAGAGGCAATGTAAGGATA
Organism: Ambrosiozyma cicatricosa; assembly: GCA_030579935.1. Classification (NCBI taxonomy): domain Eukaryota; kingdom Fungi; phylum Ascomycota; class Pichiomycetes; order Pichiales; family Pichiaceae; genus Ambrosiozyma; species Ambrosiozyma cicatricosa. The sequence goes on along the minus strand of JAKTRY010000166.1, from coordinate 7,465 downwards.
CTCGTAATTAAACACGTTATCATCATTTTTAACTGGTTCAATGACCCACATATCACCAAAGACATTCTGACCACAGAGACCACCCATTAGATAAATTGCACCTGTATCGGAGGTAGTTGAAGATGCAGCATGAGAAAACCTAGGGAATGGAGAATTATATAGTCTTTTCTTTTTCCACGGGGTATTCAATTGAATTGGAGGTTGTTCACCTATCTGTTGTAATTGTTGTTGCTGCATCATCTGTTGCTGTTGTTCCTGGATCATCTGCTGTTGCGATGGACGGTGGTCGATTTGTTGTTGTGGTGGGGATTGTTGATTTAGAATTGGTTCATATGGTCCTTGTTGAGGTATGCCCGCTTGAGGTAATCCAGATTGAGGTTGTGGATAATTACCACCAACAGGTCCAGCTTGACCCACTGGAGGGATTCCTGGACCAAGACCAGCATTAGGACCAACGCCTGAATACGGATCTTCGTTATTGGCTAAAAAGTTACCAGAGCTAATTCTATATGAAGGAGGCATCTGTCCGTTACCATTACCTGAAATTTGTCTTTCATGGGCGCCGACTAGTTGTTGTCCAGTATGTTGTTGTTGTAATTGTGGATAGTAACCTGTGACCTGTTGAGGGATTCCAGGGCCAGAAGAAGCTTGACGTGATGGGGACTTGAAACCAGCAGAGGCATTACTCTGTTGAGCTTGTTGAGATTGTTGTAAAGATGGTGATTGTTGCAATTGTTGTAGCTGATTCTGTTCCTGCAATGGAGCGGCAGCCTGTGATGAGGGAGGTGCCTGTTGGGGGGTGTTGGTTCTTGAAGAGGAATTGAAGACACTACCAATGGCTGGATTTGAGTACTTTCTCACTGGAGTATGCTGATTCCCAGTATACGAACTTGTTCTTGAACTGGTTGTTAGAGGAGGTGTTCCTCCACTTTGGACGGACGAATTGGTGACGGAACGTTGACGGGAATCATTGGTGTGATTTGATTCCTGAGAACCATTTTTGGAATGATGCTTCTTCTTCTTGAAAAAAGGAGCCATGTTTCTTACTTTGGACAAAGGCAATACTTGTGATTGGTGTTCCTCTCTTTGTGATGCGGAGACTGTGTGATACGTGAGGAGATGAAGATGTGCTAGGATGACGACAGTGAATGGAGTGTTGGTGATGTGGTGCCAGCTGTTCTGATCCCTGTTGTCTTGCTCTTTGCTCAGTTCTCACTCTTTGCTTGCATTCTACTCCTTTCCACAGTTCACTTCACCAGATCAAACTAAAAAAATCAAAGAGGTTGGAAATTAAAACCCAGCGCACCCGCCGCTGAGTCAATTGAGAACTTAGAACTCGCTTTGATCAGCTAAGCTGCTGCAAATTAGGTAGTATGTACTGCCCTGATCTTTTTTGTGGGAGTCGTACTATTGCCTATTTCGGAATAAAGTGCTCGTATCAGCACAGCTACGGTGCACAAGTGCGCCACCCTACACAGCCAAATATCACATATGAAGGGCAACGTAGTCAGGAGACTCAAGGGACCCATTCTCTCAAAAGGGAAATTATTTTAAAAAAAGGGTTGATTAGCTATGTAAGAAGAGAAAAAAAGAAAGTGAAGAAATGGGGGTAACAACAAAACTGGAAAATCAAAGACAAAGACAAACAAACAAAAAATTTTACAATATATATGCACAAAATTCATTCATTTTCACGACAAGACATCTAGTCAGCTTGGTCCCAGTTACCTGGTCTTGGTTGCTGAGGCATAGCTGGTCCACCAGCTCTCTTTGCAACAATAATTTGATCAACACTCAAGATGGTGTTAACGGCATCAGTGGCCAAGTTGATGGCATTCTTCTTAATAGCCAAAGCATCCAAAATCTTGTTCTCCTTGACATCCAACAGACTGTCATTAGGAGAATCAGCTTCAATATTAATACCGAATTTCAAAGTTGACAAATCTTGTTCATCATGAGAAGCATATAATCTAGGCAACACTTCAGAAGCACCTAATCCTGAAGTCTCACATAAGATTCTAGGTAAAAATTCAAAAGCCTCGGCAAACTTCTTGATACTGAGTTGTAACAAGCCTGGTGTTCTTTCACCATAACTTGTAATTCTCTTAACCAACTCAGCTTCTGTGGAACCGGCACCAGGCAACAATCTAGCATCTTTCAAAACAGCCTTGATTGAAGCAACACCATCATCAATGGATCTTTCAATATCATCTAAGTTGTTCTTAGTGGCACCTCTCAAGACAATAGTTGAAGTTAATGTATCTTCTTTATCTTGTCTGAAAACAGTGACTCTATCACCGCCAATTTCAATAGATTCAACAACATCAACGGTACCCATTTCTTCAGGCATTGGAGCACCTAATCTAGTCAATGGAGTAGCACCACACACTCTACAGATTCTTCTCAAGTCGAACTTGGATGGCACTTTCAAAGCCAAAATTTCATACTTGTCGAAGTAATGCAAGGCCAATTCACTGATACTGTGACCGGCAACGACAACCTTAACACCGGCATGAGCGATGGATTTGATGGTCTCGTTCAATTGATCTTCTTCACCCTTAGAGAAATCCATCATTTCCTTGGCATTATGCAACAAAACAGTACCCTTGGTCTCTGTGGTTGAGATATCTATAGGACAGTTGAAAATGGCCACTTTGGCGGTTTGTGTAATCTTCTTCAGATTGGATTCAGGCTCTCTTGGGAAAACCATACCTTTCAAAACAAAAGATTGTTGTAAAGAAGAACCCATGATCTTGACGACTCTAATAGAATCAACGTTGAAAAATTTGGCATTGTTCTTAGGTAAAACGTTCAAAACGGATTCAACAATCATTTTTGAAATTTTTTCTTCTGAACCGTATTGTTTGGAACTGATAACAGGTTGGACAATCTTCATTAATTGATCAGCATCATGGAAATCTTCGATTTTATCAATAACCAATTTGTCCAACTCTTGCAAAGTGAACTTATTGGCTAAACTGAAACCTTGAATAATTTCAGTTGGAGTCAACCCTAAAACAACCAATTTTTCAGCCAACTGTAATAACTCACCAGCCAAAACCAAAACATAGTTGGTATTATCACCCATTTCCTGTTCTTGTTGTTGAGAGTTCATGATTAAAACTTTAACAGCAGGATGAATCACATCCAATTCTTTAATCATCGTAGCGGCGTCATTTGTAATGAACACTCTACCTATGGAATTCACAATGATCTTATTCTTACCACATGGACCAATAGATGTAGAGATCATATTGGTTATCTCTTTACATGCTTGGATGTTTCTATTGATGGCGCCATCCAAATTAGTGGAAGTTTGATATCCTTGCTTGAAAAGACCAGCATTTGGTGCACTTGGAAGTCTCAATGACATTTTGAATTTTCTATTATGTTGATATTTGAGTTGATGTAGCAAAAGAAAATTAAGCGGACACTAAAAGTTGTTGTTTTGTTGTGGGCTTGATTCAAAATGTATGGAAGTTTGATTTTGCCTACCTTTCATCATCGAGTTCTTTTCCAAATTCTTAGCCTTGAATTTTCCGGAAGATGATGACAAGATCGTGTACGCGTTGAAGGTTGACTCTGGATGAAAATTTATATGTGGGTGCGTCGATAAATCGACCAATCGTCCAACCTAAACGTTTAACTTTAAAGCTAGCTTGAGTCTTCATCAGGCCAGGGTCAAGAGTTGTCAAGACTCGAGGCTCATATGACACATGATGAGAACGATGGGATGAGCAGGTACTTGTAACCAAACACTATCGTTGCAACTACTAGCAATTCAAGCATTCAATGAAAGAAAAGAGTCCTGAAGGTATAAAAGGACTGATATAATCGTCACAATGCTCACTTCTGACTCTTAGGTAGCTTGACCCTTCCACACACAACAACTCAATAAGCAACAATGTTTATTTTAAATTCAAACACAAAGGAAACAGCTATCAAATTGGCATCAAGTCTTCTATCTGAAATCCAGCCCATCATTTTGAAGTATGTCATCGCGGATTTTTTGTGCTTCATAGATGGCAACAGTTTGCATTTTTTCTAATAATACCACCATAGACTGTTCAAACAAGATCCAAGCTCAATTACGTTCAGTGACAGGGTACCATGATTTGTTCAATGATATAATTTTCATGACGCTTGAAGAGACTAACATTGGAGCTAGATAGTCCTTATCGATATGATTGTGTTGGTCCTTTCACAGATGACTTTATCAATTTTGTTACATCCAGGTGAATCCAGTTTAAAACAATCGATGTGTAGGCAGATCTAGATGACTCAGTCAAACAATCTACCAATCCGAATACCTTAAAACTTTTGGAGTTTCATTCTAATGGAGTTAGCTTGATTTTCTATGAAATAAAGTATTACAAGGTTCCTACCAATTGCCCTTACCTGAAATTTATCAATTTTCTTGGGTGGTGAACCGGTGAATTGTCAAAGTTGCTTGATTGGCTCTTGTTAAACAAGCTCACATACTTGACCGAAATATCTGTGGGATTTGTTGTTGGAACAAGAGGTTTGTATATGGTAGAAGAGATCATGGAACATTTACAACTCGCAGCCCCTTCCGTGAAGCAACTGAACTTGGATTGCACAGAATATCCAGAGACCGAAGAATCACGTGTTGGATGCCTGGTTCAGGCAAACAATTTTATTAGAAAACACAAGAACCTGAATATAAAATTTGACATTACCTTCCACGATCCCCCAATAGAAACTCACTGGAGACTTGATTCAAAAACACTGCTTTGTTTTCCAATTCATACAGCATATCCAAAGAATATCAAAGAAGTTAGTGAAATTGCACACGGATGTTCTGTATCCACAGGTCTTAATCCAAGTGCAGACCCTCAAACCTCTCTTACAAATGCTGAAATGGTGCCCTTCACTAGAGCAAATAAATATGTTTCGAGCATGGCGTTAGACAGATTTTCTGCACAATATGAGATTGCTTTAGACGGTTTTCCCTCTTTGGAGAAACTTGAAATTAGGCATTCCATCTTGAAAAAGTTTCCCAGTCTTCCTGAATCATGGAGTGATTTGAGGATTGAATTTATCAATGAACTGGAAATGACTAATATGAATCATGGTATCATATTATCCACACAGTTACGCTTTTTAACCTGGTATATTAACATGCTCTGTTTCACTTTACCAAAAATTCTCAATATTGACAAGTTACTCAATTTGAAAAATGTGTTGGTCAATATATATCCTTTTAGATTTAGCAATAGCTTTAATGAGGATGTTTTCTCTAATCCCAAGGATTCTATCAGAGATAAATTTCTACGAATTTCAAACGCATGCACAATCGACCAACTTCAACAATTCGTTTCTCAACTACCATCTGGCTTAGAAACACTCATTATCACGATTAATGGTTACATCCGACGTAATTTGGATGATTATTCTTCTTGCTGTCCCGATAAATTATCGTTCAAACATTTTACCAACTTGAATTGTCTTGAACTGAAATGCTTAAACAGTGGCGATTTGTTTAATGTCTCTGCTCTCCCTGATGCCGTACATATCAAATTCATTTCATTTCCTGTTCTTAGTGGATGCTTTGCACAAGGAATAAGATCACTTGATGTTGACTTAGAAAAATACGGAGAGTCTTTGTCCTATTTTTTGAGTCATTTTATTTCAAAATTAACCACTCTTATGTGTCTTTCCATATGTTTCCATTTTGGCTTGCATAAATCATGCGGATCTCTACATTATAGTTGACGATTGAAAAGAAGAGAGTGTTTCTTCCATGGCAAAAAGAACTTGTCTTATATTTCAACGCAACGTACATTGGGTCCAGTATTCTCATTTTGATTGTGATGAAGAGTCATTTGGAATCGAGTCTTTATTTATAGACAGCTAGTTATGTGCTATGATCTGAGATCATGATTACGTTTGAATCAATATATATATATTGGGCTAACGAGATTCGAAAGGTGCTAAAATTGCTCTATCTTCATGCATGAGTGTATCAGTATTAATTAATATTGATTCTCTCCGTTCCAACTGCAAATCTTTTATATGTCCTTGCATTTACTCGATTGGTTATTGAATTTGATATAGCTGTTCGGTTAATTTGTTTATGGCCTGTTCTTTAAGTATCACAATTGTTTGCGAGATTATATAAGCTCTAGTAGGATCGATTGCAACTTATATAAGTTGTATACCCCTGGTAATAGAACCCTTGCATTCTCTTTATACACTACTAACAATTGACCAATATTGAAATTCCACATGCATTTGATATAGTACTAAAAAAGCTATATAGATATGTATACGCTACCTACTTAGTAGCTTAATTTAACAGTAGGTTATATAGTTTAAATTTATATTGAATTTCAATTGTATAGACTATATCAATATATATAATGTATCTCATGGGGTCGATATGAACCATTTAAATTAGTTAAATTCTCTGTAAGCCTTGACTGCAATACAACTATCGTTATCAATCTTGTCTTCATAAGGGTAATACATCAATTCGTATTGAGAAGTAGAGTACTTGTATGGATTACTGGCGTTTTTAGAAGCATAGAAATCGGTTTGTCTAGAACCCCAACTCATGTATTTTTTACCACCATCAGTTGCATCAACTGGATGGAAAAGTAGCAAAAAGATCATCGGAAACAGTGAGTTTAATAAAACCATCAGACCCACCATCCAAGTATTCTTTGTATTGACCGGCGAAATCCCTGTAGACTAAATTCTTTGAAGAGTCAAAGATCAATTGTTCAGCTTCTGTACCCAAGTAAATGTTGTCAATAGCAGCACCGGAATACTTTCTGGGACAGTCTTGTTTGAAATAGTCGTATTCTTTTTCGTTTTCTGTTGGTGTTGACGGCGTTGATTCACGCTGTGACTGTGGGATCAACGGAGACTCCGACTTTAGGCTGTGTGATGAATATGTCCGTTGTTGTGGTGGAGGCGATGGGGTATCAATTTTAATGTTTTTGGAGTCAACATATAAACTAATGTTTTGCAAGTATCCATGGCCGTGATCAGCCAAAACGGAAGCACAGAATTGGTGGTTAACAAAGACAAAGCGGATCTGATGGAGAATTGCATTATGGAAGTATTAATTGGTGTTTTTTTGGAAATTGTATTTGAAGATGATTGGTTGTTTGTATTTAAAGTTGTTTAAAAAACTGTTCATGATGAAAGGAAAGAAAATTAAAACAAGAGGAGCTGGCTGAAAATGAAAAAAGGAGATGAGGTGAGCTGTATTTATTAAAAGAATTATTTTGACAGTAGCAATTACCTTATGTGTAAGTGGTTGTCTAAATGAGACTTTTGATAAGTGTAGATTAAGTGTTTGTGATGATTGAGGTCAAAACTGATTATTGGTATTAACCAAATATAAAAAGAATAAAAAGATTAGAAATAGGGGAAATGAGTCCGCTATTTAAGTTAACAGAATAAAAACACAAAAACAAATATAAATGAAAATCAA
>JAKTRY010000165.1:0-41616 GCA_030579935.1 Ambrosiozyma cicatricosa | reverse complement strand
TGTCCTCCTGTCCCATCTACTTCAGGCTCCTGTTTCTCCCTTTAACCCTGTTCTAGGACTGTTGGAACCTTGAGAGGCCCATCTTGGTCATCACCAGACTCATCACCGATTTCACCTATCAACTACATCAATCTTACAAACCACTCAGATACAAGTCTAGGAGTCTTGGTCCGAACATTGATCCTTTCCGAGTCCCAAATCTATTCCACTAAGTTTGTCATTTAGTTATCATACTCACTATCCTGGCAGCTTATGACGATCAGTACCGCCCCAAGAACCGATTTTATAGAGAAGCCATTAGAAAGCAAACAGATTAGTGACCCATATGGCCTTCTATGGGACTGATCATGATCTGCACGCACAACATCTACAAAACCAGCCATCTAAAAATGGCAGAAAGGGGATTCACGGCTTATAAGAGCGCACACCATTGGACAATGAGTTCCCGATCGTGCCTGAGCTTACGTGCGCGACAGAAATGTCACCAGTTAAGCCTCCGGCCATCATGCATGATTCACGAAGGCTGTACAGTGTGTGATTGTGAAGGCGAGCTCGTGGTGAAGCTGTGTGTACTAGAACAACAATAACACAACAGTCATGATGAGTGTCCATCAATGTGGGCTATACCCAGAAATGCTTATGCCTAGGTATAAATAAATACACCATCATTCCCAACTTTGATCAAGCTTAATTCTGTCTTCAACTTTTGTGACTTATCATTCATCATCACATAGTCAATACCACTTTTACACAAATCACACAACCAAATACAAACTAATTATATATCACAATGAAGTTCTCCTCTGCTTACGTTTCCATCGCATTACTTTCTGTTTTCATTGAAGCTGCTCCAATCGCCGAACCTGGTCTTCTTGATACAGTTACATCAGCAGTCGTCGAAGGAGTTGACGACGCTACATCAGCAGTTGCTGGAGCCTGGACCACAGCTACATCGGTTATTGCCGGAGCTGAAGAAACTGCCACTTCTGCTGCTGCTGGTGCTTGGACTACAGCTACTTCTGCTGCTGCTGGTGCTTTAACCACCGCTACTTCTGCCATTGCAGGCGCTGAAGAAACCGCTACTTCAGCTGCCGCTGGAGCTTGGACCACAGCTACGTCTGCCGTTGAGGGAGCTGGAGAAACAGCTGCTGCTTATGCTGCCTCTGCTGTATCGGGTGCTGAAAGTGTGGGTAGTCAAGCTAATTCTGCTGTTGCAGGTGTTGAAAGTTGGGCTAGTGAAGCGACTTCCGTTGCAACTACTGGTTCAACCACAGAAACTAAAACCACTGCTAAGTCTTCATCGTCATCTACTAAGATTACTGCCTCAAGTATAACTGCTTCCTCTGGTGCCGCTAACGCTGTTGGTGCCGCTGCTCCTATGTTCATGAGTGGAGTTTTGGCTATGGGTGCTATGCTTTTGTTATAAACTCCTCAGTTTCAATCATCTCTTTGGACTTTTCTTAGATTATCATTTTAACAATTCTTTTAGTCTGCTTTGATTATCGCTTTATTTTCTGGTTTTCATTTGGTTTTCTTGCTTCACAGGGGTTAATAAATGAGTCAGCTGTCTTCGGTTTTCATCATCCATATTATTTCGGTCGTTCAAATTTCAATATTGGCAAGCTTCATTTTTCCCCAAAAAGTTGTTCTTGTTATTTTGTTTTTCATGTATTTTTATTCTGTCTCAAATTTCCTTTACTTTGTTTTACTAATTAATCACATACATTTTTGATATTAGAAATTTTCTATAACTTAGTCATCCATGGTCAAGCTAGGCTGGCCAACATGGTTGGACTGACTAAGAGCTGGATCGTGATGTGTTCCAACCGGGAAAGTTATAGATGAACCCACATTTGGTATTTGTGATCATCCGACTGCTTCCGCATCAGGATAAATCGCAGTCCAGCTTTCGTCTGCCCAGTGCCAGCCTAGAGGCCCTTAAATATATCACCTTTCGGAGGCTTACCCGATTCAAGAGCCCATCCGTGTGAGTATAGAAATTTTGTCCGTAAATTTTTGCCTTGAAGAGGGTTTCATGCGGCTTTTATGAGCCTTCAAAAATCTAAGAGCAATATTTTAAATCACGGACATGGGCTCTTGAATCGGATGGGCCTCGAAGGACGTTATAGACGTAGCAGAGAGATCGATATTTGAGCAATTCTTTTACCTTGTATATCTATCCTCTAGTAAATGACGACAAATTGCCAACAATTATATCAACAGTACAAATTCAGCAGTTTAGAGCATATATATTCAAACATGTCTTCACAATAGAATTAAATTTCCAATTGGCCATGTGACTCAACTAGTGGCTACGCAACCAAGTTACAACCAAGTTAGAAATTTCAACCACAATGATCATGACTACATTCGAAAGCCATTTCAACTATAGCTAGATCAATTAATGATGCTCAAAATAAGTCATAGAAATTCTCTGTCTGGTAATCAGAGAATGCTTTATAGCCATATCAACATTTCAGGTCCATGTGTTCATTATGAAATTCACAACTACCTGTACCTGAATATGTTGTGTGGTTTTTTCAGGGCCCATGCCAAGTTCAACCCCCTTCATATCACCATGAAACCCATTATTGTCTTTAAACATGATGGTTGAATTATAATGTTCCGGAAGTACAATCAGACACTGCAGTTTCATTTAGGTACATTCAAGCTATCAAATTGCCTTCGACCAAGGTCCAAAGCCCACATACCATATGGTCCAGACTCCATGCCGTCACCAAACAGACGCCCACTTCACAGACCAGTTAGTTTTCTGGATCATCAGCAATTGACTACATACCATGTCGTCAGAGACAAGCTCCAGTTCTCTAAACAGGCCAGCAATAGAGTGGTAACTTGTAAGCCTGTCACCGGAAAATTCAGTGGAATTTAGGAATGGTTAGAATGGCGAGCGAACTTACGCGACAGAATTTTTAACGTTTAAGCCTTGGTCATAACGAAGGCTGTACCTAGTGTGACTATGTGGGGCTCATTCTTAATGGTGGCCATGAATATGAATATGTTTATTTTTACCACAACAAATAACGATCAAAAGGTGCTGGAACAAAGAGTGCATAGCATTTATCATGACCAGATCTATTGCCATGGCTATTTTCAACTTGCCCATTCAAAGTACCAAGAAGTATAAATCCACCATCATTTCCCAACAATTTGATCAAGATTAACTCGATCTATCATTATACTTTTTGTCTTTTATCATGACACAAACAATCAATTGTTTATTTTTTTGATACATCACAAGTCATTTTTCACACAAACAAGCAGATATCAATCACATATATCACAATGAAATTCTCCTCCACTTACGTTTCCATTGCCTTACTCTCCGCTTCAGTTCAAGCTGCCCCAATCGCCGAACCTGACATTTTTGACGATATCACATCAGTAGCAGTTGAAGGATTCAATGACGCTACATCAGCAGTTGCTGGAGCCTGGACCACAGCTACATCGGCTATTGCTGGAGCTGAACAAACAGCCACTTCGAAACTTGCTGGAGCTTGGACCACAGCTACATCTGCTGTGGCAGGTGCTGAAAATACAGCTACTTCATACATTGCTTCTGTCGCCAAACCTGCTGTCTCTGGTGCTGAAAGCTTAGCCAATGAAGCTACTTCCAAAGCTGGTTCCGTTGTTGCTGATGCTACTTCTATTGTTGATTCTGCTGTTTCTGCTGCATCTGTTTCTGATGCTAGTTCTAAAACTACCAGCTTAACTACTTCAACTAAGAACAATAATAAGTCATCCTCATCTTCTTCTCAGGTTTCTGCTTCAAGTATATCCACTTCCTCCGGTGCCGGTAATGCCAATGTCGTCGTCGGTAACTCTGCTCCTATGTTAATGGGTGGTGCTTTGGCTATAGGTGCCATGCTTTTGTTGTAACTTTAGAGTCAGATTAGATTATTTGTCTGCTTTTCATTATTCGGCTCTCTTGCTTCCATTTATCCTGGGTTTAGATGTGTTCTTCTTTCGGTTTTCATCAATTATTTCGGCCTCTTGGACTCATATTGCATTTCATTTTTATGCCTTTCACTTTTACTTTTTAATCTCGTCTCTTTTTTTTATGTACTTTTTTTCTTCATTTTATTTTACTAATTAATCAAACTGTCTATATATATTTTACATTGCATTAACTGTAAGATTTTAGTTGTAAGAAATAGAGTACTACCTGCGATTATTGCACAAACAGACGCAAACAATTGCTGTTAATCTTTTAATTTGCTCATTACACTCGCAATCACTTGAACTAGTAAGAACAAGTTGATGTTGAAGGAAAGCAGGCAGAAGTTGATCTTGTAAATTCGCCTGTTCACGTGATTTTATAGAGCCTGTACTTGAGAAAGCATTTGATAATCGGTAAGTCGCAGCCAGCAGCCTAACGCTCTTGAGAATTTTCTCGTATCTCTCGATTTTCAAGAGACTTAAGGAAGAAGGTGCGTCAAACTTAGTTTAGCTGGCAGCTCTCTACGTAAAAGGTTCCTCTCCACATTAAAGAATTCATCATCACTGTCAGGTTATTAAACACTATAAGCATAAGCATCGTCATGATATAGAAGTTGGACATATCGACATCTTTATGTTCACTTTCACACAATCTTTAGTTCCTGCACCACAACCACAAGCAACACTCGAACTTGCATTGAAGATATTCCTGTTGTTGATCCCCCGAATTCATGATTGAACCGATAAATATTGATGAAGTTGGCATTGATTCAGTCAGGTGGTCCGGTTTTAAGTTCAGTTTCTAGTCCAGCTAAACTCATTAGTCATATAGCCATTGGTGACTACATGAAGGATGCTTCTTGAGTTTGAGCGAGTTTGAGCGAGTTTGTCCGAGTTGTGCATCGTATATGTGATATGTTCACCCAACTACCATTGTTATACTTGTCTATACCCTTTGAATATACACATTCACTAGTGAAACAACACACGCATCCTGACCCGAGGAAAAGAATACAAATTATATAGAGCATGTCCGGAAGTCCTACGGCACTAACAATTTTGTTCAAACACCTTACACATTTACTCCAAGTATCCAGGTATTACACGCGCGCAAAAAAAAATAGGCACATGCATGCGCAAATTCAAATCTGCTGGGCGTCGATACATGAATAAACTATATTGACCAGTATTATATATTGGCAAATGCTTCTACTTTGATTGGTTCAAAGGTTCAGAATGTCAAGTTCTATATCAAGATCTAACAATTCAGGTTCACTGCTCCATTATAAACATTAAATTTGGGCACATGGTGTGCATGAGAGTGTATGCTGCACTCTTGGTCTAGCAAATATAATATTTTTTTCAGAACTAGTACGGTACCATATAGGATCAACCTATATATACAATTCAACTCTCTAGTGATAGATCGTCATCAAACCTATTGTTTTGAACCTGGGATCATCAAAGCCTTATTAATTATGATATTAACTTTAAGTTCAATGAGCTTTAACAGCAGCCTTTGTTTTCGGTATTCATATTGAGAAGAAGGGCCCCTCATTTATTATTTATCATGGATATGTATACAACAATAGGTGATATCTTGTTTACCATGACACTAGTTGTACAGTAACATTTACGTCGGTGCTAGGACCAAAATTTACAATGGAATCCAACTTTACATTTGTATAAATTCTTCATCATTCCCAATTAACTTTGAGTAACATCGAATGGATCCATCATGATGCTTCTCATCTGCTATCACTGCACAATCAATATCATTTGACTACTATTTTGATACTTTTTCATTCATATTATCACACTTCAATGAAGCTCTCTCTCATTTTCGTTTCCATTGCCCTATTTTCTGCTTCTGTCCAAGCTGCACCAGAAGCTGAAGCAGGCCTCTTTGATGTTTTCACATCAGCAGCTGTACAAGGATACAATGACGCTACATCTGCTGTTGCTGGAGGATTCAATGATGCTACATCTGCTGTCGAAGGAGTCTGGGAGACGGTTACATCTGAAATTGGAGGAACTGAAGAAGTAGTCACCTCATATGTTGCATCAGCTGCTCATCATGCTGCTTCTGGAGCTGAAAGTTTAGCCAGTAAAGCTACCTCCAGGGCTGGCTCTGCTATTGCTGCTGCTGTGGATGGAGAATCTACAAGTTCAGCTACTTCAACTAAGAGCAGTGCCAATTCCTCTTCCTCTTCTGGTGCTGCTAATACCAATATTGTCGGTGGCTCTGCTTCTATGTTCATGGGTGGTGCTTTGACAATAGGCGCTATGCTTTTGTTGTAAGCTGATTTGGACTTGATTGTTTGTGATTTTTCTTCTGGCAATTTCCTGATTAAAAATTTCCTTCAATCCTTTAGTCACGGTGTTAATTTTTATAGGCTTATCTAGTTGCTAGCATTTTATATATTGCTTCCGTCTTCATTACAGATATATACGTACATGCATCTTAAATTAATTTTCAATATTTATGTGAATTCATGGTTTATACAGTTCACTTTATTATGCAAGATCCGGCCGGGGTACTGGAACCTAAATTTCAAAGTTGATGATGTGTGATATCAAATTGGATCGAGGAATGCATTAATATTAAGTCTATCTCTCGTGGAATTTCTTTAACATCGATCATGGAATTGGAACCTCTAAAGATCGACGGTCTTACTGATCACTTGCATTTAAATCACACGCATGTTAAGCCGCTAATGTCACATAAATTAACATATCATGAAAACTGTATATCACGTCTATATATAATTCTGCTGTTTTTGTCAATTATATATATCATGATGTGAATGGGTATAAGACTAGCCATCCCAGCTGTCTAGAGCTCTCGTATGCATTTTGAATTCCGTTTTAAAATTTATACGGCCTTACCATGCGGGCCCCATGAGCCGGCATGGATAGCTATCAATTTGGATATATAGTGATCTGTATATTTTCAATGATATGTACCTAGGCGATGACTTATTCCATTTCCATCGATCTATATATGATATATACTGAGATCGACGTAATCTATGGTCTATCAGATGCATGATCACGGGCTCATGCCAGTAATCGTTAACATCGATAAGGCCTTGGCGCGCCCGATTTGGACAGAATTTTCGGTTAATTCTTCTTATCAAAAGTGCCAAAAATAAAGAAGAATGTAAACCAATGCTATATAAAACTAACCCTAAAGTCACTAAGTTTACGCAGATTGAAAACTAGGTTGTGATCATCAATCCATTTCAACTGAAATCATCAAACTTCACAAGATCAGTGCAAACATGGTCAAAACAGATATTGATTACGAATCAGTTCCAGGTACATCGCTGCTTGTTGATGTCAACCACGATCTTACCGCAGAAGAAGCTGCCGAAACTGAAAAAGGTATTGTTTTAATTCCAACTCCATCAGATGATCCAAACGATCCATTGAACTGGTCCAAGCCAAGAAAGTTGATGGCAGTTTTTTGCGTGATAGTTTATTGTTTTGCTGGTTCTATTCCTGGTTGCTGTATTTATTCCATTTTGACAGATATTGCAGAAGATGAAGGTGTCCATATGACAGTTGCAAAATTGAATGCTGGTACCGGTTACATGTTCTTGTTTTTAGGGTTGGGTAATTTGATACTATTACCATTGGCTGAGCAATATGGTAAAAGACCCGTTTATTTGGTTTCTACCCTTGCTGATTTAATGTTCAATCTATGGCAACCTTACACAAAATCCAATGGTGAATGGATTGCCTCCAGAATTTTGACTGGCTTTTTCTACTCTCCTATTGAAACTCTTCCAGAAATCACCATCACAGATTTGTTCTTCGAACATGAAAGAGCCACTTACATGGGTATCTATGGGGCAGCCTTATTTTCATCAAATTATGCTGCTCCAATGTTGGCCGGTTTTGTCAATGACGCTCTTGGATGGAAGTGGACAATTTGGATTGCTGTTATTTTTGGTGCTGTTGGCTTTTTGTTCATGTGTGTCTTCATGGAAGAAACTAATTATACCAGACGTATCAGAGTTAAAAGAGATCTAGATGGTGGCGTTCTCACTGCTTACACTAGTAATGGTCAAGAAATCAAGGATCCAGACTTGGTAACTGTTCAATCAAAGTTGGATTCAGCTGATGAGAAAGGATTGAAGGGGGTTACGTCAAACACACACATTGGTAATCAAGCAGCACTTATTGAAGATGACGAACCAGTTGAATACCCACCCGTTAGAACACTTATCCAAAGAATGTCATTGACTTATGGTATTAAGAAGGAGCAACATTTCTGGGATTACTTCAAATCAGCAGTCCTAATGGCTCAATTCCCAGTTGTGCTTTATGGTGGATTCTTGTACGGTGCTTCTTTGTTCTGGTATTCAGTTTTGAATGGTACCGAGGCATTAGTTTTGGGTGGTGAACCATATAATTTTAAACCATCAATGTGTGGTTTAGCTTATCTTTCCCCAGTTCTTTTCACCTTCATCATTTATCCATACGCTGGTTGGTCAACTGATTGGATTAAGATCAAAATTGCAAAGAAACATCATGGTCAATCTCAAGCTGAAGACAGATTGTGGGTGTTGATCGTGTACATGATTTTGGGTCCAGCTGCTTTAATCTTATGGGGTGTTGGTGCCGCTAAGGGTGTCCACTGGTTCGGTGTTGTTTTTGGATTGGGTCTACTGGCTGGGTTATGTGTTGTGGGTTGTGTTTCGTCTGTGACGTATATCTTGGATACTTATCATGAAATGGGTTCTGGTGCTTTAGTCTGTGCCATCATTATTCGTAATACAATGAACTTCGGTATGGATTATGCAATTACTCCATTTGTTACCAATGTTGGTTTACAGAACTGTTTTGTTGCTTCTGCTTTCATTTGCTTCTTTTGTATTGGAACATTTTTCATCATGGTCTTGACAGGTAAGCACTGGAGAACCAAAATGAGAAAGAGATACTGGAAAATTGTTGAGGAGTATAGATCCAAGGGTCTAATCAGTTGAAATGATTTCTTTTTGTATTCTATTGTATAACAGAACTGTAAAGTTCATATCGTATTTTTCTTTAATATTAAAGTTCCAAGTTCTAATCACACCTTATCAGAAAACATCAGAAAACATCAGAAAACCCTCTTCCGGCCTTCAAATTTCAAATATACAACATGTCGTGCGCGAGCAAACGCCCGTTTGCAAAGTGTCAACAAATTTTTTCTTCAGTCTTAAATGAAAAAGAAAAATTATCATCCAGTTACTTTATAACTTCATTTCGATTTTCTTTCACCACGAACTCACGGTTAAAGAATCATCTCTTTGAGGATTTCAAGATGGAGTTTACCTATATTGGTCTTCTCAATATTGTCCTTAGGGAAAGTCTCCGGCATCACACACACATTTCAGGCGGAAACGCACAAGTGAGATATATTCCACTCCACTCAACTGTTCAATAGTCCATTTCCTTTTGACTTTCCATCAAGAAGTTGAGAGCTTCACCATTTCACGGTGACTTCAATTATTTGTTTTAGTTTATGCTCTGAACCTGCTGTTCTGTTTCAAGGCTTCTTGTCTGGTTGTTCTTTGCCCATCTTGGGCCTTTGTCCTTTTGGAGAAGATCTTGACCTTTCAATCGAAGCATGATACCAGCTTGTCTCACATGCGTGTTCTACTTTTACTTTTGATTGTTTTTACTAGGTGTTTGGATTTTTTCTTCGGATTGTTAAAAGACTTTGGGTACTTGATCAGTTTCTTACTCAGGGCTAACGCTTTTGATTTGACAGGTCTTTTCTTGTCTTATTCTGCAATGGATTTCCATCAGTGATCCAAACGATAGTTATGATGATTGTCAAGGCAACTTGATAACCCAATGGAGCTCACTCTTTCACCATGAGATTCGTCTTTTTATAATCTACATAGCCTGTTTCCTTTCCAAGAGGATTTGCATTGTCATAGGTGCCAGACTATCTTTACTTTTAAACACACAAATTGAAAGTGTCCAACGTCAGATGATGTTTCATGTCTTCAGTCTGTTCTCTCTTACTTTTTCTTTTGAGTTCGGTTGTTATTAATGATGAGATCAATATTTTAGAGTCAAGCTCGGAGTTACAAAAAGTGGCGTGGACGATAATAAATATTTCAAACTTTCTGAACTATATAACCAACTCAATTTAAATAAAGAGAAGAACAGCAATACTTAACGGTTACTCACTTGGGGTTCAATTAGGAGTCAATATTGTAAAGTAGAAGATCTAGACTATATTGACTCGACTTGTATAATCAAAGATCGCTAGGATAATGTACAAGTATTAATGTAACTTAATGGCGTAAGAGAAGAAATTAGAAGCATTTTAAAAAATAATTGAAAATAAGTTAAGGTTGGAAATTAAATAAGCATGCATGGCCATATGACGCGTGGAATCTGGAATCTGGATTAAAATTTCAAAATACAGTGCAAGCTGGATATTGTACGCTACTTAAGAACTTAAAAACCACATCCGCACATACGTTTTAAGATTCAATAACGAAGGATGCTTGACATGGCATGAAGCTAGAAAAAATAAATTAAAAGGTTAATGAAAAAATGGGAGAGAAAAAAAGAGAGAGAATAAGGAACTCATAGTTACACATGAGCCATCAATAAAAATGCTGAAGACGATCTGAAGTGAAACAATGTTGCACGTGAGCAACGACAGGTACCAAAATGGGAAGAAAATAAGTAATTGCATGGATGCAAAAAGAGAAAATTATCAGAAATAATTGTTTGCCTAACTCCAGTGATCTGTTAATGATCTATCATCTGGGTCATGACTGGTTAGTTCTAAGAAATAAAGCAACAACACACTGAAAATGTTAGTCCAATTCCAGAATTGCCATGGATGAACTCCATTGGTTTCGGTTGCACTCTTTGACATCTTCATAACTAGCCAGTTCCAGAATTGGTTTTGATCATCTAGCTCGTCATTGTATTGAATCATCAAGTTCGTATACACGGTGATAATAATGCATGGAGAGTACAGGTAAATCAACTTGATGAATCTCATTGATGCTCTTGACGTTTCTTTGACTGGGTTCAATATAGGAATAATTTTGGTGGCGGCGAAAAAGACTGAAATTCTGTAAGCCAATTGTATGATAATGGAAAATGTTAAGTTGGAGATAGAAATCTTGAGGAAGTCCCACAATGATTCAAAAGACTTGCTGAAGTTTTCAACGAAAAACTTGACCAACACATTGAGGAAAAAGTCCTTGAAACTTAAATATAATTGACTAGCACGATCAATGGTGTCATCGCTGAAACTCTTGTTAAAATTCAAATATCCTAACGTATTTTGAATGTTAATAAGCAATTCTCTGTTGTTCATTGTTGTAGCCTGTGAATCTAATTTCTTGAACTCATCAACCATGAACTTCATCAAATATTGTAGATTTTGCTCTGATAGTTCAGGAAATAACTCATAACAACATTTCAAAATGTAAGCGACCATTAATGAACATTCCAATGTGGATGATGCACGTCCAGTGTAAATACCGAAAATAGTGATCAAGATAGTACACGTGAAAGCAGAGCCTAACAAAGATGAAGTAATCAATCCGATTTGATTTAGATCTATTGGAGCGACGTAAATTTTAATAAAAAAGTAACAACAAGCAGCTAATATGAAAGACGAGGTAATCAAGTTGATGATGGACCAGGTGTCAGATTTGTGTTTGATCAAATACTGAGAAATTTGGCCGATTGCTTGAATAGACAACAAGGAACAGAAACCTTCCAAGATGGTAAACAATGGAGTTGAGTTAATCAAAAATAACTTCCAGTATTCAATAACATAATTCCACCAAAAAGATTTGAACCAGTTGTCATGATGATCCTGTAAAATTGTGAAACTAGGGTCGGTGAAAATAGTTAAGAATATGGAAAGCAGAGAAGGCAATAACAGATGTTGTAAATAAAATAGAAATGTGGAAATAAATTTATGGTATCTTAATATTCTGAATGTCATAGTGATGAAATAAATCAGTAGAATCGTAATGGAATAAGACAAACCACAGTTCAATCCTCCTATCTCAAAACTTAAGGGAATCGTAAGCACGACATATATCAAGTAAAGGGATGCTAGCAGTATTCGTATTCCTTCAAACGTAGCTTCCCATATTCTTTTTCCTTTTGAATTCCTTAGTTTTCGTTGTTGTAGTTGTTGTGGCTGTTGTTGTTCTCGTGGCCGTCCAGGTTGTTGTAAGTCCTCTTCAGACGGTGGTGTTTTTGGTGGTGTCTGTGTCATCATTTGTGTAAGGGAATTCGAACTTCCTCAACACTGATAGACTAGTATTTGTATGTGCTGTCCGATGTGTCTGAATACCTTTAATAATCCTTGACGCTGGTATGTTTTTGTACGTTGTTGGTGTCACCTTATTCCGTTTATCAGGTGCATTTTCCACTTTTCTTGCCTTGGTAACTTGGTCTCCTTGTAATTCAGTGGTTGTGAGACGTGTGGAATTGACTTTCAAGTTTTGATAAGAAAAAAATTTTTTTTTGCAATGGTCAAAATCAAAAACCACACTTTGATCTACATTATCAGCAGAACTATAAATTTGCATCATTCAATAATCACAAATATAAGTCAATAGTAATATGGATGCTAACAATAGCAGGAAGAGACAATTTGAAAATGGTTCCAATAGGAAGAAAAAGAACAAGTTTGGAAGAAAAGAACTTCGACAAATTTCCAGAACAAGCAGAAGAGGTCAGATTTCACATGAAGAGAACCTATCTGAGAATGAAATTAATGGAAGTGGCAGTGATGAATATGATCATGATGAAGAATTAAACAGAAACACCAAAAGATCAAGAAGATCAAACAATAATGAAGAAAACAAATTGGCCTATAATGCTTTGGTGACGTTGCTCAAACATGAACACCCTCTCGAGAACAAGAAAGTGGATACCAATGAGCCAGATCAAGATCAAGAAGGAGCTGGTTCTGTTGAGAAGAAAACAGAGACTACTGAAGTTTCAGAAAATGATGAGTCTGAATATGAAGAAGAAGAAGATGAGGATGTTAAGATTGTTGAAGATAGCAGCAGTTCGAAAAGGCACGACACATTGCAATTGCATTTCAATGAAGAAGAAGCCATCGAGAAAGCTATATCTCAATATGAATCAAAGAAACCAAAACTTAAAATTGTGAGCCGTGGCAGATACAAAGATGAAACCTACATCAGAATCAATTATGGGTATGAGAATCTATCATCAACTATACCATCTGATGTCTCTAACAAGTCTAAATTTGAGTCCAGTCTTGAATCATACAACATCAAGTTGAAAGTTTTCAAAAAATTTCAAGAATTGAATCCAAACACCAAATTAGAGAGGCAGCTTATTGATTCTATGTTGCAATACCAGAATATCAATTTCCAATACTACAATTTACCACGAAAGATAAGGAAGAACTACCAGAAGTACTACTTGTTGCATATTGCAAATCATTTAGTCAAGTCAAAGGATACCTTAGTTCACAACAATTTGAAGTTGAAGAATGATTCTAGTTTAGAATGCAGAGATCAAGGTTATACCAGACCGAAAGTGTTGGTGTTGTTGCCTACCCGTAACGCCGCCTGGGACATGGTCAACAAGTTGACAAATCTATTGGGTATCAAACAAGTTTCCAACATGAACCGTTTCAAAAAAGATTTTTATGCCGTCAATGAATCATTGAGCTCTTCATCTAAGACAAAAGAGTTCAAGGAGTTTTTCAAAGGTAACTCTAATGATTTGTTCAACTTTGGAATGAGATTGAATAACTCAATGACTGCGGTAAACTTATTCTCCAGTCCTGCCAATTCAGATTTAATTTGTGCTTCACCATTGGGATTGAAACTTATGATTGAGAAACAAACCGCTGCTAAATTCAAAGAACACAATTTTTTGAGTTCCATTGAAGTTGTCGTTATGGATAAGGCTGAAGGTCTCCTTATGTCCAATTGGTCTCATGTGACTGAACTATTGTCAGAGTACGTGAATAAATCACCAACCAAGATCAGTGATCAAGTTGATTTCTCAAGAGTTAGAATGTACACAATCAATGATAAAAATGATTATGTCACACAATTGATGTTGTTCAGTAAGTTTTCAACACCTGAATTCAATAATTCCACAAACGCACAGTTTAAGAACCTACAGTCTGGGGTCTCCATTTTTAAACCTTATATCACCGATGAAAAAGCTGCTGTTAACCAATATAAGCTCAGATTACTTAAATCAGGTTTGACCGATAATAAAGTCAACAAACTTCGTCAAGTATTCCTTAGATTTCAGGTTGAGCAACTTACCAAGAGTGCCGACTCAAGATTTGAGTTTTTCAAGAATATTATTCTTTCACAGATCATCAACAAGCTATCTTATGAAACTGGTACTTTAGTGTACATTCCTTCTTACATTGATTACATCAGAGTGAAAAACTATTTGTCTGATATCAACATATCAGCAGTTGGAATAGATGAATATTCTAGTCAAAAGGAACTCACAAGAAATAGATTTTTGTTCAAATCTGGAAAAGTCAAGATCATGTTATACACTGAGCGTTTACATTTCTACAAGAGATTTGAGATCAAAGGTGTCAGAAATGTTATCTTTTATGGATTACCAACCGACCCTGTTTTTTACAGTGAAGTTCTCAATTTCATTGTTGATAACAAAATCAAAAGTGAGATGTCAACTACCCCGAAATTCGCTCAAACTGAAGACGAAGATGACGATGAAACCATTGATTTGAATTTGTGTATGATCAGAGTGATGTTCAGTAAGCTAGATATGATGCAGTTGGATAAGTTGGTTGGATTGAAGTTGGCCAATGAGTTGATCCATGCTGATTCTGAAATAAACGAGATTTGATTTTTGTTTTTATAGCATCAAAATTATGTATTTCATTACTATAATAAACTTTGTAAAAATTTAATGATGTGCAATTAATTAATATATCAAAAAAGAACAAATCCTGAAAGCTAAGATTGTACCTTTATAAATGAGAGGAAATGAAATGTTTAAACTAAAATACACAGGCACGTCCTCAAAATTCTAATCACGCCAAGATTGATCCGAACTGAAACGACGACCTTCTAAAGAACTGAACATACTAACTTCACGACAACAATGTATTAAAACTAAAATAGGCGAGAATATTTTTAACCAAACATTTGTTGTAATCCAATAACAATGCAACACAAACTGATATAAGGACTCAATCTCTCTCCAATTCTAGCAAACTTCCAGAAGATACCAAGCACACCGTTCTTATTCTTGTCTAGTAATGCTGGCCATGAGGCATGAATGTATGTGGATGTGCATATGAGAAGTAGCAATACTTGTAAAAGGGATGCAAAGTTGAATAATGCAGACTGTTGATGTTGTTGGGATGATTCAATGAAGACGTGTCATGTTAGTATCGAGTTTTCGTGTAGTTTTTGCTCATGAGGTTAGAAGACATCAATGGGTATCATAACCATTCCGTGATTGTGGATACATACCATTTTGAAAAATGAGGTAATTCAGTGGTCAACTGTGTGATGGCTGTTTTGTGGTGCTTTGTGAATCCGATCAACTTGATGTCTTTACTCTTTAGGATCAAGCTGTTCTGATTTAAAAAAAAATGTGTCGCAGTTTCGAAGTTCAAACTTCACGAATTTGTACCACATGGAGTCTCGACAGATCTGGCCGGCAAACTCATGTGAACAGTGAAAATCCACATATCATCCCACTACTGTAACTATAACAAAGAAACACACAACTATTGTATACTTTGATAGAAGTGCGTTTCGAAATTCGAATAGCGAACTTCTTTCACGATTCACTATCAGGCACTATACACAGAGCACTAAGACGCCACTGTGAATTATACGTTAGAGAACGAGTCCAAATGGACCATAGTGTCATGTGACGACAGCCTAACAAATAGACTTTTAATCGTTCAAAAAAGTCATTTCATCTCTGTATTAATTAATAAGGTATATCGAACAGGGCCTATGATAGGATTATTTGTTGTTATTATGAATGTTACCAACCTGTATTCGTGGACCCTGGTCTACCATAAGTTTATTAGTGACCATCAAATGTCGGGTTGAGATTTTCTACAGAGAACAGAAGAGAAGCGTCACCTAAGTCAGGACTATCTATTACGACCTAATCTTCCGTAGTAGATAAAGATAGCTGAAATACAACAAAAATAATCACAAAAACCCACAAATATACATCAAAAAACAACACAAAGAGAAATGGAGGATGATGATTTATTCGAGTTCGAGTTACAACCACAGCAACTGGAACTGAACGAACTCTTACAAAGTGATGAAGATGAGCACGATTCCAAAATCATCTCTGATCAACACTCTTTGAAGTTGGTGAATACAAGAGACTCTTATACAAATACGATACTACCTGAGCCAGATAAAAATTTAGATGAGCAACTGGACGAGTTAGATTTAGAGTTGGACCCAGGAGTCGAGAATGAAGAGTTACAAGATGAGGATGCCTATGACAAGTTTATCCCAACAGACCCATCAAAGATAGAAGAGTACAAGTTGAGACTCAAACAAGAACAAGAACAACAGGCAACTGAAATCCAACAGAAAGTGACAGATGAAGTTGATGGCAAAGCAAACGGAACCGAAAATGGAACTTATGTGCTATCCACACAACCAGAGAGACCACGTCTAAACTTATACTCTCCACCGGAAAACTTCAGCATAGTATGTGGTTCAATCTACCGTTCGTCGTTTCCAAGGATTGAAAATTTCGAATTTTTGAAATCACTGAAGTTAAAATCAATAGTTTGTTTGATCCCAGAAGATTATCCCAACGAAAATGTGGAATTCAATCAAGAGAACGATATCAAATTTTATCAAATTGGATTATCCGGAAATAAAGAACCTTTTGTGAAAATCAAACCAAAGTTGGTGAATGAAGCTTTAGAGATAATATTGGATCCTAGGAATCACCCAGTTTTAATACATTGCAATAGAGGTAAGCATAGAACTGGGTGTATCGTTGGATGTATCCGGAAGATACAAAAATGGAGTTTATCCATGATATTTGATGAGTATCGAAAATTTGCCTACCCCAAAGAAAGACACTTGGATCAACAGTTCATCGAACTGTTTGATGATGTTGAAATTAATGAGAAAGGTATACTGAATAATTGGCTTCCTCTAAGGTGGTAACCTGAAACCTTGGTATATTTTTCTTCTGTAAGCTTTTATAATTGTTGTATCTTCCATTTTTGTCCTGAAAAAATAAAATATATAGATTGACGTATATGGAATTCGTAGGCGTTAGTAATTGAAAATTTACACAAAACAATTGAGAATAAAATTTGAATAAGTCTTTAAGAAAGAACCAAAAAAATTGAGAATAAAGAGTATCAACTTTGGGGTATACACCTGCCAAAATCAAGAAGACAAAGGAGGACCTTGGTTTTGCTTACTTGTATCATCCCCAATAATTCCAAAGAACAATCCTCCATAAACAGCAGTATTAATCAAAGCTAAAGAACTCAAATACTTTGGATAAATGCTGAAATTCACAATACTTTTTCGTCCATTGATCAACAAATACATAAAAGACCAAGCACTGGTGACACCGGCACCATTAACTGGATCAGAATCAAATGCTAAAAATGCACCCAAACCAGTGAATGCACCAAACATTCCAACTGATAAGTTGTTTGGATATGTCAAATTGGATAACTTGACATTGGAAGGACGAATCAATGGGGAAGCAAACAATGAACCAGAGAAAACCAGAGCTGGAAGTGGAGAATTGGCATATGCTGTTAGTGTTTCACTCACACTTGCTTGATCGGTTGAATTTTTAACAGGTTTTGGTGGTTGGTGAGGTGGTGTCGTTGGTGGGATGTTGTTGTTTGACATGATAATTGTTTACTTGAAAATGTCAATTGAATTACATGAAATTGGCTATACATGATCTTACACCACTAATCGAGGTGTATTTTCTAGATCTGGTCTCTAAACTAGCAGCCTGCGGGCCAGGAATTTCAAGTCTGGGGAATTGGTAAAGAAGCAGTGCGGCAAATAAACCAAAGCATAACCGTCATGGCATTAATCCTACATTTATGCTGTTCTGACTCAGACAAACCCACGTTTGGTTTCTATGTATTTCCACACTTTTCTTGAAATATATACATATATATTACTGGTTACTCTACCATCATATTTTGCAAGAAATCATAATCCATTAAAAACAACTATAGTTACAAAAAAAGGTATATATTTACGACTTATAAGTGCAAAAAAATGTAACTCTGTGTTTTATAGAGAATTGAGAATCTTTCCTCCAACTGAGTACAAACAATCTTTCATTAAGATTCACTAGCAGCCGATAATTTACTAGACGCTCCTTCTATAGCGGATGCACCAGAAGAAGTGATTTTCCAATACCCTAGGGGTGACATGGAGATGACGACGTTACCGTCAGTCGGTTTAGGAGATAGTTAGGTTGTCTTGTAATGTTACTCGTGACTAAGCCAATCGTCATCATGTCTTATGGGGCTTGAATTGAAACCCAAACACACACGTTGGTTAGAAGACTTGATGCTCTATCGTGTATACTTAGAGACCTCACTTCCAAATTATTTGTCTCTTGTAGACCACCTTCATTTTAACCAAATTTTGATGAAAAGAGTTACCTTTCGGTCGCAAAAAGAAGACTTCTCACTGTAGCAGCTATTCATTCCTTGGATTCTTTGTAAAGTCTAGCACAGTCATCTTGGTCAGATCTTGGTGAGGCAGTGACAACTTTGAAGAAATCAGCAGTTCTTATCACCAATAGTGAAGCTCCATATTGGAATCTTCAAAATAGTTTCACTCAGTATGTAGTTACCACAAGGGAAATTATTGGGAAATGAACATAAGTCTCCATTCTTGAAGAATTATTTCTCCGAACTCGCTGAAGCTTTCCATGTTTCAAAAGGGAAATTGTATATGAAATTTCTGACTGTTGCTGTTTTGTTATTTGATTTTTGTCTGCCTCGTGATAAAAAGAAATATGTGACCACAAATTTTGACTATGTTTTCAAGTTCATGTCTGACTTGATTGCTCTAATCATTGTTATATATGGTTAATAGTTTTCTAACTGTGTATCTGGACACTTCGAAGCAGCGTATTCAATACCAACACAGCCCTAATCAAAATCCATGGAAAAATTCCAAGTTACTCAGTGCAGAGTTGTCTAGTGCATTCAAAACACACAGAAAAAAAGATGAAACTCCATGCACATTGTGCAAGATTAAGCTTGATGATGGAGAACACGCTTACAAGCTTGACCATCACAATCAACCTATAAGCATCGATGAAACCAACTGACCAAACCTCAAAGAGTTATCTTGGGACAGAAAGTTTGATAAACACGAACAAATCTGGCAAAGAACTGGAGAAAGAATTTCTAGAGAAATTCAGAGCTCAAGAGTAGAAAACTGGAGACTGGTTTCAACTTGTTTCACTTCTTTCAGCGAGATCTTTATGGAATCGGCAGTGGGAGTTTTTGCAAATCACACTTTTCTTCAAGCAATAGCTGTTTTAATTCTTTTCAGACGTTTATTGTACTATGATACAAATATGAACCGTAGGGCTGATGATAACACATACAACTTGAGAAGTTATATTTTCTTACTCACTTGGATTGGCAATCAAGTGGAAGGTACGGATTCTGGCATTCAAATACCCTCATTGGGTTCTACCTTAGACATCATTCAACAACTTCAACACCTAAATCAAAGAAAGAAGTCCAGACATTTTTGGGTCACCTTGATTGCATTTCAAATCACATCACAAATTTCTCTTAAATTTGACCACTCAGCTGATTGTGAAACGTTATCGAAGTATCGTGGATTTCCGATTGTGCGAAAGATGCTTGCTCATCACATGGCCAATGGCGAATATTCAATTTCACAAATCATAGAGAACAAAAAGATAGAGACCAAAGGGGTTAATGGCTATAACACATGTCATCGGAAACGGGTAATGAATTCTCATCAACATCAGGTCTCAGCAGCACAACATTGGTTTCTTCGATGAGAACTAGGCTTGGCTTTTTCCGTCTACGTTACCAACAGCATCAATTACAGATGAAAATGAATATGCTGTTGGTGATAACTCTAGATCGCTTATATAGTTCACATGGTCCATGCTTCTCTTTTAAAAAAAATGTGTTGCCCTAATTATATGCTGAATGTTGCACCTATTATACGCTCCAATCTATACCCACAATCCCACACTTTTCAACTTGCTGAACTCGTGAGTCTTCTTTCATGTTGATAAATCAACATTATGGGGGATGCATTCAACACACTAATCAAAATACGCAGATAGAAGTTGCTGTTATCAATAGTGATGATGCTAGTGTTGCTGAACTTGGCAGAGTTGCTTGGCAGAAGTCTAATGAGAACCAGAGAAAGGGGTTAAACTCGTTAGTGAAGAAACGCTATCTAACCATTTTCAACAAGCTCAACGAAAACTATTCAGACAAAGTGTACAAGATAAGTATTAACCCGCTGAAGCACCTGAAAGAAAAAGAGTTGTTTCAAATGGATCCATCTAAACCCAAACCAACCATATTGATTCTTCTTTTGATGTTAACGTGAACTCAGATGATAAAGTGAATGAATTAAAGTCTGACAAATATTTGGATAGGATATTTTCAAGTGATAGTGGGGAGTATGTGGGATATTTGTCACCGAAAACCAGAGAAAGGACTTACATGTGTTAGTCAAGAAGCGTTATTTAACAATTTCCAGTTAGTCCTTGGTAAACTAGGCAGAACAAAGTAGCGTGCAAACTATTGGTCTTTCCAACTCTCATCTTGCTAAACCTTCCAGTAAAACTATTCCGAATGACTTTTTTTTCCACGATAGAGATGGCAGTGACTTCAACATTTCAACTTATAGTTTGATCTGGAGCATTATTTCTTGATCAACAAGTAAACCTAGAGGCTTGAACCACAAGTGATCATACCATCAATGTGACTCATTTGGGCTGAGCCAAAAAACAGATGATTTGTAAGACTATGATTTGTTGAATGGCTAGCGGTTTAAAACTGTAAGAGTAATAAAGATTCCAATGCCAACAAGACAAGTGTTGTCATTTGTTCAATTTGGGAATCTCTTGACGTTCCACTTCCATAATTTTTTGTCTGTCATTGAGGCAGTACGGGTCACTTACGTATTATTATGTGAGGCTCAGATAGCTAGCTATGCAGGGCTGTGCCAAAACGCAGGTGATTTTTTACGGGCCGCAATGACAAATTAAGAAGGCGCTCGCATTAGGTAAGCGGAGACAAATATTCCAGCTTAATTGAAGAACTAATTAAATAGTAAATTTTCAAAAAATAGACAGCCCCACTCTTACCCTTTTAGTGAACCTTTGACTGCAAAAGGTAATATTAATTTGAATTTGACAGATGAATTTTCAGAATCACTTTTTGCATTCCCGCCGCGTATGACCAATTTGTGATAACTACTCCTGAGACATAAACATTAGTATTTGACAGAGTTGAGCTTAAAGAATTGAATGGGTACCCGTGTTTCAGAGTTGTTCTTCTTTCCTACTCACTTTTTATCTCCTATAACCCAATCATCTCATCCTTTATCAAGAGGACAAAACCTACATATTTCACAAATTGCAACAATACAGCGGTCGTCATGGTCAGAATATACTTCGATCCAGCGTATCTTGAAGTGGAACCACCCAAACCAACAAATCCAACAAAAACCCCTTCCGGTAACGATAACGATACTGAGAACGATGGTATTCTAGCCCATCTCACGTTGAATGATTTCATCTTCTCTATATTGGTACAGTTTATCAATGAACTTTCATCATATACCATTTCCAAGAATAACCACCATCAACTATTTGTTTTACATCCGGAATCTTGCCAACGATTCTCCAACTCCTTTATCTCTAAGAGGCTACAATCTTGGTGTCTTGATGATATCGAAGATATCATTTCACAGAACAAACATTTTGTGAAATTATCAGACCATCTGAAATCAATTTCTACCATACCCGATATAAACAGTCTCTTCAGAAAAGCCAGTGAAGCCAGTGTTCAATCCTATGATCATCATGATGCCGACAACGACAAAACCACAATTGATGATGATTATTTTGGAACACGCCGTCATAGAAGCTTCATCATAATACCCATTCGTTTTCAAAATGAAATGAAGCCAGATTCTACCGATACGACAATTATAGTTGCAGATTTAAATCAACGTCAAATCACAGTGATTGACCCATTTAAGAAACCGAAACAATTCACAACATTATCATCATCCAAATCGAACACCACAAAGCTTCGAAACGAAATGGCTAGACAAAGGTTAGCTGTTCAAATCAACACGATCAAGATACTGTCATATTTCTCAAGTTTAATCAATGGCGATATTGATTCAGATACGAGAAAATTGACCCCAAACTACTGTTCAGTGCGATACATCAACACAACTACACTTGTTCCTCATACCTCAAATACTACCCAGAACACAGAATCCAATGATGTGAAATTGAAAATCACAGACAGTGCTTCATTTTATGGATCAATCGCAATATTCAGAGTGATTTTACATCTGTTGGTGAATCGAGAAAACTACTCAACCGGATTGTTTTGGAAAGCTATCAAATACGAAGTGAGCAAGCTGTTAATCAATGGATCCACTGAATCGAAAATTAAGCAAATGGACGAGCTTAAAGAACAATTAATTGATGACTGTCAAACACTTGGTAGAAGAAACAACCTGGATCATATCATTTGGGCATGGGATTTCAAAGAAATTGGATGTTGCCTCAGTGAAGGCATGCTTCTGGACGACGAAAGTTTGAGTGATGGATCAGGTACAGATACTACCGACGAGACCAAAGTATCTAGTGGATCCGAGTTTTACGATGATGATGTTGTCAATGTTAAGTTGATCGAGTATAATGATGATTTTGGAGATGGTGATGAGCAAACCAGTGGATCACAAGCTATGAGTTTATGTGGCAGCTTTTGAGTCTCTGTCTTTCGTTTTTTTAAAACCATTATAAGAGCTTTTTTTATGATTCTATGTATTGGATTTTCCCTTCTTTTGTTTGCTAATCACTCTCTTTTATGTACTTTTAATGAACTTATGAACTTTTAAATCAAAAGCCTTTAGACATTCACAGGTAGCTGTGATCAAATAACACCGTCTCATTGATCACCCGTGCACCGCATGTATCTGAATTTGAGGCGGCACTAGCATATAGCTTGGACTGCGAAAACCTAGCAGACACAATATTTGACAACACAGGCTAGAACCTGCTTAAATCACCTGTGCATCCATATATATCCTTTGAGAGAAGCTACATGTCTTACATGCCTATGATTACAATTTTCACATATACACGAGTCATGCACTTTTCACAAGTTGCAACACTGCACGGAGAATGTTGACCACATGTACGGATCAATTAATCGCGGAACAACTTAAAAGCAATCTCACACTATTCCCAACAAGGTGTCCCTCCCGACATCATTCAGGTGGCCTGTACCCATTCATGTTACATCACTTAACCCCATTTCCATATGAACATATAAAAGATCCAACATTTTCCCCATTTTCCAGAATGATTGTTTTAGAGAATGATGACTAGTTACAATGATAGTTAAGAAATAAAAGCAAACAAATCAATATCAAAATGACTGTTCCAAGACTCCCACCACATTCATACAACAACGAACGCAATTCTTTAGGATATAGTTCTGCTAGAGTTAGACACCCACAGATCTTGAAAAACATTGTCGATGACCTTCAATTTGAAATTAATTCTCCAGAAAGCAAGAATAAAGATTTGAAACGTTCCCAAGGAGCTGAAATCATAAAGAAGATTCAACAATTTGCCAAAGATTTAGCCAACGATTGTGAAATTACACCATTCAACAATGACAAGATCCCAGGTTTAAAATCAATGGATGAATCATTACAAGAATTTCAAAACTCACCAGATGGCCCACATTTGAAGTGGATGTCTGCTCCATGGTTGTTCTCAGAATGTTGGATGTTCCGTAAGCTTGATGTTTTCTTTAAGGAATGCTCAAAATGGACCAACTTTGATGTGTTTGAGAAGTTAAAGAGAGAAGCATTTGCTACTTCAGCAACTGGTGTTTATGAGTTGGTTAACAGATATAGAAAGCTGCATGATGGTAAGTTGGACTTGATCAAAGATAAAGAGTTTTTGAAAATTGTCTATGAAGAGTTTGTTGAAGTTTCATTGTTTGGTAACTCAACTGATTTGGCCTTGCTTGTTAATGCCACCCCTGAAGAACTCAAGAGTGTTCAAGGTAGTGCTGCTAGAGACAAAGCTAGAAACAATATTGTTACTAATGATTTGGAATCAACTTGGAAGAGAATCACATCTGTTGCCGAAAACGGAAAGCCAAAGAGAGTTGATTTTGTGTTAGACAATGCTGGTTTTGAGTTCTTTGCTGATGTCTGTTTATCCTTATTCTTGCTTGATTTTGGATTGGCTGATGAGGTTGTTTACCACTGTAAGACAAGACCATGGATGGTGAGTGACACCATGGTCAAGGATGTCCGCCTCATGGCTGATGATTTACTCGATGCTTCTAAATTCCCAGAACACAGATCAGACATTGAATTCTTTGTTGAGTCATTCAACAAATACAGAAGAGCCGGCAAAATCTCCGCTACAGAAAGTGAGTTTTGGACAATCTACTTGAACTATGCTAATATTTCCCCAGAAGAAACCAAATATGGTGGTGCTGAACTCTGGAAATACTTCCAAGACTCTACTTTGGTCATCATCAAAGGTGACTTGAACTACAGAAAGTTGACTGACGATAGACATTGGGCCAGAGATACTCCATTCACCACAGCAATTGGGAAATTGACAAGTTCTGGTATCCATGTTGTTTCTCTTAGAACCTGTAAATCTGATGTTTGTGTTGGTTTGCCAAAGGGTAAGGATGAAGAGTTGTGCAAGTACTGGAAATCTTTGGGTAATGAGTTTGGTGAAACTTGGTCCTCCAGTGGTAAATGGGCCGTCATTTCTTACTCCAATGGTTCTACTTAGAAGGTGAATATCTATATATCATATATAAAGTTGTTTTGTATTCTCGTAATTTGTGTTTAGTATAAATTGATCCAATTTCGTCCAATATGCCATCTGGCACTGAGTACAATACTCCGCAAGAGCATTTTCCACAGTTCACTGGCCGCCCAAAGGCTAAATCTGCTGTTCCTCCCGCGAATTATGTAGATGACTGATCGATGATGGCATATGGCCGGAAGTCCATTTACCAATAAAGATTCAACGAGTCATGTACTTTAATGCTTTGTTCATCCTGACTTAAAAAGGACAATTCCCCACCCATCAAATAGCAGCAAGCACCATAATCAGGTCTAATTACCATTGATTGTCTGATATCACCATCAAAGATGACTTCCTCAGAGCAAACCACGCTTCCACCATACTATTACAACGATGACCCACACTCATTTGGTTTTTCCACATGTCGGTCAAGATGGGTCAAGATTCTTGAGAACGTCATTGAAGACACAGAATTAGAGATCAATTCATCCAAAAGCAATGACTTGAAGAAGTCACAAGGTGCTGAAATTATCACTAAGATTGAAAATTTGACAAAAGAGTTAGCCAATGATGCCAAATTGACACCCTTCAACAATGACTCAATTCCAGGTTTGAAGTCATTCAATGACACACTTTCCAAATTGAAAAATTCACCAGATGGACCACGTTTGAAATGGTTAACGGGCCCATGGTTACTCTTAGAATGCTGGTTATACAGAGAAGTGGATGTTTTCTGCAAAGAACGTTCTGAATGGAAGAACTTTGATGTTTTTGAAAGATTGAAAAGAGAGACATTCTGCTCATCAACTTTGGGTGTTTATGAACTAGTCAACAGATACAAGAAATTACAAGAAGGTAAATTTGAATTGATTAAAGATCAAGAGTTATTGAAAGTCGTCTATGAAGAATTCATAGAGATTTCACTATGGGGAAACGCCACCGATTTGTCATTGCTCGCCAACGCCACTTTGGAAGATATCAAGTCTGTTCAAGGTAGTGCCGCCAGAGCCAAGTCCAGAAAGAACATCATTGCCAATGACTTGGATTTGACATGGGATAGAATCACCGAATCAGCCAAATCGGGCAAGCCAAGAAGAGTTGATTTCGTTTTGGATAATGCTGGATTTGAGTTCTTCACTGACGTCTGTCTTTCTTTATTTCTTCTGGATATTGGTCTAGTTGACGAAGTCGTCTACCACTGCAAGACAAGACCATGGATGGTGAGTGACACAATGATCAAGGATGTGAAAATCATGATTGATAATTTGTTGGACACTTCAAAGTTCCCTGAACATAGATCAGACATTCAATTCTTCGTTGATTCATTCACCAAGTATCAGAAATCAGGACAAATTAAAACAACAGAGAGTGAATTCTGGACGATTGATTTAGACTACGGAAACATCTCACCTGAAGAGACCCAATTCGGTGGTGCTGAACTATGGACGTACTTCCAAGACTCCACGTTGGTTATCATCAAGGGTGATTTGAACTACAGAAAATTAACTGCTGACAGACACTGGCCTAGAGACACTCCATTCACTACAGCCATTGGCCAATTGGCTAATTCCGGTATCCATTTGGTTGCTCTTAGAACTTGTAAAGCAGATGTCTGTGCTGGCTTGCCAAAGGGTAAAGATGAAGAATTGTGTGAGTATTGGAAGTCTTTGGGTAATGAATATGGTGAGTTATGGTGTTCTAGTGGTAAATGGGCTGTTATCTCTTACTCTAGTGGCTTATCTAAATGATTTTGATGTTTGATTTATAGATATTTTTAGTTTTCAAGCTTCTGTTTTTACAAAATTGACAAATTTACAACTAGCTACGTTGGTTTCGTAGCTCTATAGGGCATCCTTCCGCACTATGATAGCTACGGGTGACTTGCCCTATATTTCGAGCGGTTTCCTGGAAGTTCGTAGGCAGGGCAATCAGGGTATGGATGTTTGCCTTTTCATCAAGAAACTTATCACCATAGAATGCAGTCTTTAAAGTCATTAACTTTACTTAATAGTTATTAGGTAAAGCTATAATACGAAGTCAAATAAATTGATAAAAACTAATGTACAAAGAACAGTAAGATACACTGTCACTAATAAAGAAAAAACATAACCAACCATTAATAAAAACCGACAACTCTAAGATCTCTCACCTCTCAATCTTCTAGCCAATTGAATATCCTTCTTTTGGATGGTAACTCTCTTAGCATGGATAGCACACAAGTTAGTATCTTCAAACAAGGAGACCAAGTAAGCTTCAACGGATTCTTGCAAAGCACCGATAGCAGAAGATTGGAATCTCAAATCAGTCTTGAAATCTTGAGCAATTTCCCTAACCAATCTTTGGAAAGGTAACTTTCTAATCAAAAGTTCAGTGGATTTTTGGAATCTTCTAATTTCTCTCAAAGCAACAGTACCTGGTTTATATCTGTGGGGCTTCTTGACACCACCAGTAGATGGAGCAGACTTTCTGGCAGCCTTGGAGGCCAATTGCTTTCTTGGAGCCTTACCACCGGTAGACTTTCTTGCTGTTTGTTTGGTTCTAGCCATTGTATTGATTGTATAAATGTGTTAATTGATGATGATAAAGAACATTTGAAAAACCATGATTGGGAATGGGGTTGAAAAGAAGTGGGAAATGGATGTTTTATATAAAGTTGTAACCTGTACGCTGTTCCCGTATTGGTGTTTGTTTACAAACAGCCAGCCACAAGCTACGAGTCTCGAAAGCCTTAGGCGTATTCATCTGAAGTTCGAACTTGTTACTTGGGCTTTGAAGTTTCAAAAGCGTGTCTCCCGTGCTCACAGTTACGCACCCAGTGCGTAAACGAGAGCCCTAACAAAACACGCCCAGCGGTCCCACGTTTACACAGGTGTGTAAATCTGAGCACGTTCCCTCAATTTGAGCTTTGAATTTTTTGACACCGCGTCGTGTGTCACTCACTCGTGTCAGATAAACAAATCCCAACTCGTTTAACCGAACTTTCAGGCTCATCGCATGTCTCTGTAGAAAAGTTGAACCCATTATAAAACAATACAGATTCCCACTTCTTCCGTTTAATTTCCAATCATGTTTCCAAATCGTATCTTCTCTTTCATCATCGGTCAGTGAAATACTATCACAGTCAACACATACTAAACACAAATACTTACAAATCAAAAATGTCCGGCAGAGGTAAAGGTGGTAAAGGTTTGGGAAAAGGTGGTGCTAAGAGACACAGAAAGATTCTTAGAGATAACATTCAAGGTATCACAAAGCCAGCTATTAGAAGATTAGCCAGAAGAGGTGGTGTTAAGAGAATTTCCGCTTTGATCTATGAAGAAGTTAGAGTTGTTTTGAAGTCCTTCTTGGAAAACGTCATCAGAGATGCTGTTACCTATACCGAACACGCTAAGAGAAAGACTGTCACTTCTTTGGATGTTGTTTACGCCTTGAAGAGACAAGGTAGAACCTTGTATGGTTTCGGTGGTTAAACATCTGGTTTCATTTATCAATTTTTTTCTCATCTGTTCATTATTTTTTTGTTTTCAAAGTGTACATTAGTTTTTCGTTAATCATATCCTATCATTCCTATTCAATCCTCATTCAAAGTAATATCGTATCATTGTAACGTCTATTCTCTCAGGTTTCATCCCACTGAAAGTAGCTGTTACAAAGGAAGATACTCGTAAAAGTGCAATATTAAAAAGTCAAAGTTAAGAGACCAGTGCGAGAAAACAGTCTTCTGTAGATCTGATTCCCTTATTTAACGTGCCTTAACTATGTGATTTAAATTCTCTGTGCGCTCATCATTTTCAATGCTTGTTTTTGACCGACCACTGTCAACAATAAGCAACAAGCCGGTTCACCGCTCAACACAGTTGATAATGTGCATACTCCTATGAGGTCAAGCGTCATGTCTATATAGCGTGAGTTGTACATTGGCTTTAAAATTGAACCTTGAATTGGAATTAACAAAGCTGATATATATATATATATATATATATATATATAACAAGAAGTACTCAAGTATACATGTAGAGTATATACCTTCGTACCATATAACTAGAAATTGAGAAAAATAAGCCGGTGTAAACTAGAAAGAGAAAAAAAAGTACATATCAAAACAGTCATGGATATATTCTGAAGACGGATCACAGATAGTAGGTCAACCTTAAAAAATGTGTAGCTCAATTATTTCTTCAAATGAATTTTCAAACCAAAAGCATCCTTATCAACCAATTCCTCTCTCAAAACCAAGGTCTTCGAATCATAATCACCACCATTTTGAGTACGGAAATGATAAGGTTCGGCTGTCTCAATCTCACCCAAATACTTCTTCCAATCATCAACGATCCCATTGACTTGTTCTTGTTGGCACATAGCAGTATTAAAAGCCACAAAAGGAGGTAAGACATCAAACCCAGGATAGTACAAAACGTTATGTTGAATAGGATACAAAACAGTAAACAATTCACCACCGATACCAAATGGACCGTAATAAGTTTTCATGGAGCCAGCAGTAATGGCCAACAAAGCACGCTTACCTTTGAACACACCTTCACCGTATCTTTCACCATGTGGTTTTTCAGCACTTAATCCAACACCATAAGCGTAACCCATGGAAAACACACGATCCACCCAGCCCTTCATGATAGCAGGCCAAGATGACCACCATAATGGGAACATGAAGATTACTGTGTCACTCCATTCCAATTTCTCTTGTTCTTTCTTGACATCCTCGGTTAGTTGGCCGTGAGTGTATCCGATCATAGACTGCATTGCAATGATCATTGGTTTTGACTTTGGGTTTGTCTCGTCAGTGCCGTATAGTGGGAAGTCAGCTGAATCGATTTCGGATTTCCACTTCATGGAGTATAAGTCTGAGGTCTTAACTTCGTGCCCTTGTTGCTTCAATTCTTCAATGGCCGTTTTGAAAAGTAAACCGTTCAATGATCTTGGTTCTGGATGAGCGTAAATGATTAAAACCTTCATTTTTTGAGTTTTTTTTTGATGAGTAGTTCTTTTGTGACTGTCAATGGTGTGTTGATGATAATTGTTGTCTGATGAACTGAATTGAAACAACAAAATCCATGAACCAACCAATCATTCAAACATGTCTATTCAAACTGAAGAAATCGGTTAGCTTTTATACGGAAATTCATCATTTCATTTTTTTTGTAAAGCATATGGCATATTCAGTCTTTCAGAGTAAATTTTGGTATACTAACGGCCTAAGCACGGTAAAAAAAGATGTGTTTGTCCGTAAGTAAACAGGATCACAAATTGCTGATGAGCCTTCAAATTTTTGTTGAACCGGTCTGCGAAATATCAGATGCTGTCAAACAGTTTTTCGGCTCGGTAATGCTGTTTATTCCCGCTCTCAATTCCTTTGAAAGAGTCACGTGTGCGGTCACGTGAAACTTACTCGCTGATTAATCATGGGAATAAGGGAATACCACAGAATATTACCGAAATATGATGATAAGATGATGCCCAACAACTTCAATGATCCAGATGGGTCCCTTAGCTTGATATCTAATCACTAATTGTCATATTTGTGATAATGAAGTAAGAAATTCAGAGATTTAAAGGGAACGAAAGGGTAACCGGTGCAGAGATGTTCTGGCTCACAAGCATCAGCCAAAAACAGTTATCGTCCCGACTCATAGTCCAGTCACGTACCGTTATTAAATCAAGGCATGCCTCACCATTGATATCATCCAAAGATGGCCTGTTTCTTCAACTGATAGCTTAAATTATCTTTCAGAAACCACCACTTGAATTCAAAAGCAAAGAAACCACGGCATTTCACATCCGTTTACTCACCATGGTCTGCCCACCTACCCACCCAGAAGAAATCTAAGCTGAATCCCCAAGGAACAAAACCACCTGACTATGAAGCAAATGAATGACTCCTTCCGTCATGTCAATCTGATGTCCCTTTGAGCTCCAAGGATTTTGCACATGATTGACCCCCTGATAAGACGATTAGTTTTAAGTTCAATCTAATGTCGGATGATGGTTCAACTTGTTAGACCATTTTGGTTCTTCTTCTGGGTCTGATATAATTCACCAATATCGATATCAGCATACCACATAACATTACAGAATTACAAATTACAAACATGACAGATGTTGAATCAGCTCGTTTACAACTAGCCCCACATTTAGGCACAACAGATACCCCTGTCAGTGGAGTCTATCCAAATGACAGTAGATCAAGATCAAGGTTACTTTCCAACAACAATTTCCATGAGTTTCAAAGAATTATGGTTCAGCTTCCAATTGACCTGATACTACACATTTTAACGATGGTCATAGCATCAAGGTATAGATTTGAGAAATGGTTTAAGCTCATAGGAACGTGCCCTCTGATAGATGCCTCATTAAGCTTACTGATCCATCGAACCAAGTGTAGGATCAGTTTACATGAGGACCGTTTCTCAATCAAGCTTCACGAGGAAGATACGGACAAGTACAATGTCCACTATCATTATTTGACAAGTTTCCATAAGTTGGTGGAGTTAATAGAAACACATAGATTATTGGTTGAGAAGATTGAACTATACGATTGTGGGAACTGTCAAAACAATCAATTGATAGATGAACTATTATGTCAACCTGATCTATACAAATCAATCAGTATCTTTAACGCCACTGAAAAGACACTAACAATAAAACCACCATCCTGTTTCAGCAAAGTACAAGAACTACATTTGTATGCCGTGACACCAGTCACGAACTCAATTGAATGGTATGGGTCCCATTTCCACAGTGTTACTCATTGTGTTATTGTCATTCCACGTCGTTATGATCTTAAGATCCTTGATTTTTTTCCTTTGTTGAGTGATTGCTTGGAGAGTGTTAGTTTTGAATTTAGAGATATTAAAGATTTTATCCAGTTTAATGACTATGTTGATAGTTTAACTGCTTTGGATCACTGTGTTGAGTTACTGAAGCAAAGAAATGTTAGTGTTGATATTTGTCCTTTTCATATGGAGTTGATGTGATTGGCCGCAGGCCTTTTTCAAGCATTATACGGCCATGGAATCGCATGAAATAGGGTGTTAACTGGTTTCGACCAGCTGGAATTTACACATGTTGTTTTAATACTCTCGTTTTTAATATTAATTTTCTTTTTTTAGGATAATTTTGACATCTATCTGGAGCTCGGTCATATGGGAAGATTAAGAGGCTGTTATGTCGAGCCATGCGTAATGGAGACCAGCTGTAGTCTTCGTAGAGTCTTTTCAATTCTTATCGTTATCTGACGTAAGCTACATTTACTAAGTAAATTTGCATCCTCGGTGGAAATATGGCATGGTTCATATGTTGAATCATCAATCACTGCAGCATATATAATCGCTAGTTATAGACTAGATGAGTGTAGTTCCCGGTGTAACACGAAGAAGGAAACGGTGGCCGAAAATGAAGAAGATCAACAATGGAAGTCACGACACAAAAGCGTGTTGTGGATCGGGATCCGTCCATAGTCCAGATAAAAAAGAGACGCACTCCGCACAAATGAGCACCAGCTGTGAGAGTATTTCCGGCAAAGCTGCATTATAACCAGTTAGAGCACATAGTGAACAGGTAGGAGTCAGCTTATACCACCAACCAGCATGGCCCAATGTGTAATGTGTGTGTGTGTGTTTCAAGGTTGGAGGTCGCCAAGTGACATGACAGAAGATCAAAAAATACACTGAACTAGACTCCAAGCTGGACTCTGTCCAGAGGAGAACTTGAAGCCTCTGAAGGTAGTTCCATATCACATCCATCAAGATTTAAAGATCAACAACTTTGACTCTTTCCCACTACATTTTCTTTTTAGAAAATCTGCCCTGTATAACATCTGGATTTGGTGCTGGTATATTCAAAGAAAGATGTACGTCAACTCCATGGTCCCCATTTCCACATCCACATCTGGTAAGTCCTCGCTTGACGAAGATGAACAATTCAAAGGTCTCCAAATTCCAATAACATCGACAGATAAACAAGTGGTTGACTCAGCTAACTTAGTTGATCATACAGGAGATGTCTCCGTCTCCAGATCTCAAATTGGCAAGAGCAAGAGAAACGGCGAGTACTTCAAGACAGATTCAATTTTTAAGCTTATGGACAACGAAGACTACAAAGTTGTTCTCAACACCATTTCTTCAAACCATCCTGAATTATCAACTGAAATTCAAAACTTGTGTACAGCAAGAGTTGATAAAAATGTGAATCGTATAATCAAAGACAAACGTTACACAAAACTATTCACCGTGGGATATGTGCCAACTCCAACATCAGCACAAACACAAATACAGAGAAAGAAATCCAACGACAAAAATGCAGTTTCATCACAGAACCGTAAACAAAGAGTGGAGAAGCAACCACAGTCATCATCCCTTCCACATCCTCTTCCCAGTTCAACTTCGAGCTACGGTACCACTGGTGGGCTGTACCTACTTGTCAACAAACCATCTATTGAAATGGCACTAAGAGATATCCAAACTTTGATCTTCTCGGGTAATAGACTAGCGTTGGACAAATTGAAATCCATTTTGGAGTGTGCTTGTACAGATATCATTGATTTCAAAAGGGCCATTTTGACAAATTATAAGAAGAAAAGTAAAAGAAAACGAAGTTACTCTTCAGAGACGGGTACTACCTCATTGTTTCAACTGCAACAACAACCTATATCGGCATTGGGTGCTGAGCATAAGAAGAAAATTCATGAGATGGTGCAATTGGTCGGAATGACCATATCTGAAAGTTTTGATTCTCAGTTTGTTGATATTATCAATTTTATTGATCAAAACTGTAGCATAAACAATGGTGAACCGAACACAGTGTCAATCCAGTCAATCAAAAACTCGATTTTGCCATTATATGGATCAATGAACAAGTTTGCTGGAATCTTCAATAAGTATGGCAACTTATCTACCAAATCCACTCCTTTAAAGTTAGGTTCAGTTAAATTTGAAGCTCTGCTGAACAAACTGAAGGTCGCTGATATCATAACTGAGGACCAACTTAAACAGTACCGGAACATTGACATTGAGAGTGATGATGATGATGATCTATCTGAAGAAGATGCACTATATCAAGGTGAGCAAACTGGCTATGCATATGGCCTATCCCGTCCTATATATGGATCCGTCAATGGTGTCATTGGTGATAGTAG
The DNA here is from genome assembly GCA_030579935.1 of Ambrosiozyma cicatricosa. Classification (NCBI taxonomy): domain Eukaryota; kingdom Fungi; phylum Ascomycota; class Pichiomycetes; order Pichiales; family Pichiaceae; genus Ambrosiozyma; species Ambrosiozyma cicatricosa. The sequence continues at coordinate 7,388 of JAKTRY010000165.1, read as the reverse complement.
TACTGCTGCTGGTCCAGCGAGAGTGAAAAGACTCAAAGAATCACATTCTGCTTCAAGTATCTTTGATTTCGGGTTATCTTCAACGGCCTTCTCTGCGGAAGAAGATGAGAATGGCAATGTTGTGTTGCCACCTTTGAGAAATTTGTATCCTCCGGAAGGTAGAATGTCTTATTTCCCAAACAATAATATCAATATGCATTGGTGAAAGTGTGTATAGTGTGGATGTTTTCTCCTTTTTTTTTTGTTTGAAATTGCTTTGATTTGCTATATTTGGTAGATTTCGGTTTCTAATTTTGGATTGCCTAGTGATTTAGATACTTAATTTTGAATTAATTTATTATATTTTGCTTATAATTGAATTTCTTGTTTTGTATGACTTTGAGTTTAAATGATGTATAGCCTGTTCATTATGACGAGACCAGCATGTGTAATATTGGTGCTTCAAATTGTTCAATTTTTTCTCCTTGATAAATGTATATTAATCATGTGTTGTTAAATGGCCGTCTTTTGGTGATATACTAGGACAGATAAAAGGAAATTGACATTTATCATCGCTGACGTGCGTCGTTGTCAAATCTCATAAAAAGTTGAGCTTACGCCGCACACGTGACACGGCACTCGGCCCACAACCCGCAGGGTGAGCTGCTCAATTGTTATGAATGAAATTCCAAAATAGGCGCCCTGGATTCAGTAAGCAGGGCACTCGGTTGAAGCGAAAGCCAATTTTGGAAGTTAAAATCTATCAATTGAGCAGACGCATCTGCTGACTTATCAGATTTGGCTTCGATAGTCCAATGTTGAATGTCCACATTTAGCAAAAAAATCATACCCTGTGGCCTGGTCCCTGGGCTAGCTGGACTACACCACAACATCCAATACAAACCAACGAAGTCACCATCTTCATCAAATGAAAACTAAGCTTGTTTGTCGTCAAAGATGATAACACATCCAGTGATCCAGGCAGTCGTCGTCATAATTGGACAACCAAACCCATGCAACACCATATCGAACATTTCACAAAAATTCAAAAACTGGATCTAACCATTCTTAGAAATGGGAATGAGAGAGAGGCTTGACAATTTTAATCATGATCCATTCCCATTCCCGTGTCAAGTCAATTGAAGGTTTGGTTTCCTGATAGGAGACGTATCTGTTTCGTTTCCTTTGGATACTGATATTTTTCTAGCAATATACAAGTTATAGACCATGTCACAAGAGAGTCAAGTGAATCAAGAAAATCAAGAAAATCAAGAAAATCAAGAAAATCAAGAAAATCAAGAAAATCAAGAAGGTCAGGAAAATCAAGAAAGGAAAGAGATAATTCGCACGTCTGACTTTGATCCAAAAGTATATGATTCTGACGACCCTAAGTCTATATCCATTCTTCACTATAATCTGTGGAGAGTGTTTATTAACTTTCTTCCCGAAGCTGAATTATTACAACAACAGCAACAGCAACAGCAACAATCTGAGCAATCGTATGCTCAGCTATCTGGTCAACAACCGCTCGCCGGTAATGAAGATGATACAAGATCATCCACACATGAAGATGCACAAACTACAAACATTGCAGCCCAAGATCTTTCGGTTACTACAGGAGGTCAGAACGAAGATATCGAATCAACCAGTTCATCAACATACATTCCTCATCCACAGGCACGTACCGATCAAACTAGCTTACACAGAGAAGATCAAACCGACTCTTTATTAAGCTACTGTGCAACTGCCTCCCCAGATATAACAAGACGTTCAGTGAAAAGAAACCCAGAGGCAAGGGAAAAACTATGGGAACTCAGCGACTTTAATAAACGTGAAAAGAAGTATCCTGGTTGTACGGTTACCATCTCTGACTTTAGTCAAACAAGGTTCAGATTTGAGAGAAGAACAATTTATACCCAAGAAGCATATGGTGACCCTCAATACTCAGTGATTCAAGATTGTGATCCTAAGGAAACCCCCAAACCAGTGTTTTTAGAAAAACTTGAAAAGTCTAAAGTTGGATTGAAGAAATCGTTGAAACATAAGCCTAGTTGGTCTAGCTTAAGATGGGTCAATGTTAATGGGATTGAAAAAACCACTTTTTTCTCCATTGTGGATGAGTTCAAGTTGGATTCAAAAGCTACTAATTATATGTTTAACGCTGGCGATAATTTCAATGTTGATATTTATTCAAATGGTCAACTATTCTGTGAGCTGTGTGTTTTACACTGTTTCGAAGATGACACAAATATTGATCAGTCAGCAGCCCTATTTGAGCCTCCTCGTAAAGAAACAATGGTTGAGAAACTTCACAGATTATTTCCCAATGTGACCACCTACTTGAGTGAAAAGAGCAAACTGAGAAAATTCGAGCCAGATAAAGTACATCAATCATTTTTTGAGGAGAAAGATCCTGAGTTTTCAAAGAAGTCAAAAGAATTTGAAGAGTCTAAACTTTTGAATACTCTTAACTACTCAGTTGGTGTTGAGCGAGCCTGGTTATTCATGACTGAAGATAATGAAGTGATCAGTTTCTTTGAAAATACCGGTGAACAAGTTGAAGAGGTAGTTCTTTTTGATTTTATAAGAAATCTAAGATTTCATGGTGAGATGGAGACTGATAAATCTGTGTGTTTTGAAAACATATTGAGTGCATTTGCATTGAATTTTGAAACATTGGTTAAATTGTATCAAAGCTTGCTATACAGGTTCAAAGTTGATTTGAATACAAATGCGTCTACGAAACGTTTGCAAAAACTACATTTGATGACGGATGAACTGAATGCTTTGAAATTAAGGCTGGATCGCTTGGCTAAAATGGTTGAAATGCTAATTGGTCTTGCTTCATTATCAGACGAGAGTAAACCATACATGATGGAACTGAAAGAAACCTTGGAAGGTCAGGCTCGTACAATTAAAGAAATGATTGAATCAATTAAAAATTTAATCGATTTGACTTTCAATCAAGTCGCTGCAAACACCAACAAATATATGTCTTTGTTAGCTTTGGTTTCGATGGTATTCTTACCTATGTCATTCGTCACTAGTTTTTTTGGTATGAATTATTTTAATAGTTTGCATCATATTGGTGTTTTTTGGGTATCTTCTTTTGCTCTTACAATCTTCACTGTCTGTTTCGTCGGTTTCCGAAGTATTAAAACGGCGTTGTCTGATTCATATACACAGGCTTCAAAAATATACAAATGTTTACATCTCTGTATTGCTATTTTTAAAAGACAAATGGAATTGATGGAAGGGGAAAGAAGTCAAAATGAAAGTACAACCTCATCTACGACGACTCAAAGTCAGGCAACAGAAACTCAGAGTCAAAGCACGGGAATTCAAATCCAAGACGCAGGAAGTGGTGTTGCACAAGCTAGGTCTTCAAATCAGCATGCGGTTAGACCATCAATATCTTCCAATTTGAGACAAGCGGTTAGATCATCATTATCATCAAATCCAAGACAACGAAATTCAAACATTGATGTGAATTCCGATAACAGTAGAACTCGACCAAATGTGAGTAATGCACTTCAAACTTCATCTTTCTCCAAAGCCAGCTCTATGTCTATGTTTTCAAGACCCATTGATGACACATCACCAAGCAGCTCCACTATCAGACAATCTACTAATTCAAATGTTAACACACAAAATCATGATGATACAAGTGTCTCATGGGGGTCTGACGAAATTGTGTGAAGGATGGTTCCGTAACGGTGGCAACTTATTGATTGCCCAATTAGTCTCTAGAAAAATGCAATTTCTATATCGGTTATGTGGTTAAATAAGAAGAATGCTGGTCATAATGACTCAAAGAATCACATTCTGCTTCAAGTATTTTTGATTTCTGGTTATCTTCGACGGCCTTCTCTGCAGAGGAAAATAAGAATGGCAAGTAAGTTGAAGGTTTGGTTTTTTATCCAGGAGGTGTATCTGTTTCTTTTCCTCTGGATCCTGATATTTTTCCGACAACATACAAGTTATAGATTATCAAATAAGGAATTCACAATATATCAATCCGCACGTCTGACTGTGAACCAAAAGTTTATAAGTCGGAGCACCCTGAGGATTCAATTATTCAACACTATAATCTATGGAGAGTGTTTGTTGATATGACTCCAGAACTACTAACACAGCTACAACAACAAAAGCAGAAGAAGCAGCAACAACAACAGTCATCTGCCGAATCATCTGCCCGATCATTTGTCCAACCATCAACCCAGCCATCTGTCCAACCATCTATCCAACCTTCTGTCCAGCCATATGACGAAACATCTACCCAACCATTCTGTCCAACAATCTGATCAAAAACCACATACCGTTAATGACGATGCCAGAAGGTCATCCCCACATAAATATGCCCAGACCACAAACAGTACAATCGTAGACTTTCCAGTCACCAGCAGTGGTCAAGAAGAAGGTACCGAATCAGCCAGTTCATTGATATACATTCCTCTTCCAGAGGTTGCTGATCCAACTAGTTCACCCGAAGCGCAAATACTGCTCCCTTCCAATTACTTATTAAGTGCTCCGAGAGCTTCAACAGTGTGTTCATTAAAAAGAAAACAAGGCCAGAGGAAAAAACTATGGGAACAAAGTGATTTTAAAGAACGTGAAAAGGCGTATCCTGTTTGTACCATCGCTGAATTTAATGAAATTAAGTACAGATTTGAAAGAAGAACAATCTACACTGAAGATGCGCATGGCAAATGTTCAAAGATTCATGATTATGATCCTACGAAAACTCCCAAAGAAGTGCTTTTAGAAAAAATTAAAGAGTCTAAAGAAGGGTTGGTTGAAGCATTGAGAAATAAACCTGATTGGTCAAAGTTAAGGTGGGTTAATGTCACTGTGATTGAAAAAAGCGCTTTCCATTATGGACGAGTTCAAATTGGACCCGAAAGCTAGTTCTTATATGTTTGACTCTGGAGATAATTTCAATGTTGATATCTTTCAAAATGATTAACTGTTCTGTCAACTGTGTGTTTTACATTGTATTGAGAATGAATCAGACGTCAACCCGTCAGCCGTTCTACTTGAGCCCTCTCGTGAAGAAACAATTGTTGAGAAACTTCACAGAATATTTCCCGACTACTTACTTAAGAAAAAAGAGCAAGCTGAGGAATTTTTTCCAGATAAAGTACATCAAGCATTAATAAATGAAAATGATGCCGAGTTCTCGAAAATGGTGCAAGAATTTGAAAAGTTTAAATTCTTGAAAACTCTTAACTACTCAATTGGAGTTGAGCGAGCCTGGTTATTTATAACTCAGTCCAAAGAAGTAATTAGTTTTTTTGAAAATACCGGTGAACAAATTGAAGAGACAGTTCTTTTTGGTTTCATAAGAAATTTAAGTTTCTACGGTGAAATGGAGACAGATTAATATGTGTGTTTTGAGAATATATTGGAGACATTTGGATTGAATTTAGAAATGATGGTTAGATTGTATCAAAGAGTGTTATACAGGGTTAAAGTTGATTTGATTGTTAATGTATCTACGAAACTCTTACAGAAACTGTACTTGATGACTGATGAACTAAAAGCTTTACAATCCATGGTGGATCGTTTGACTAAAATGGTTGAAATGCTAATTGGTCTTGCTTCATTATCAGACGATAGTGGAGCTGAGAGAAACTTTGGAAAGATATGCTCGTACAATTAAAGAAATGAGCAGCCCCATCGATCGGGAACTGTACATCGTTCCTCGACCTGGGTACTCGAAGGTTAAAACACCTGCTGGTAAAGTTGTTGTCCATAAGCTATTTCGTGCTATATATGGTGCCAAACAGGCTAACTTCCTTTTTGCTCAGCACTGCCACAACCATCTTACCAAACTTGGCTTTGTCACAGATCCTTCGTTCCCCTGCTGTTATGTTTTGAAGAACACCTCTGGTTCCATTGTTGCTGTTGTTGGTAATTTCGTTGATGATTTCTACCTGGTGTGCAAACATCTCAGAATAAAACGTAAGATCATCAATCATTTGAGATCTGCCTATACTGTCAAAACCATTGATGCTGACTCTAATGGTGTTCTCAAGTTCCTTGGCATGGGTGTCGGAACAAAACTACTCAAAAATAGGTCCGTTGGACAGATATCCATCAGTCAAGAGAGTTACATTAAAGAACTTCTCGAGCTGCACCACTTGGATATAGGTAAGTCTATTGGTACTCCGCCATCACCTAATTTTTACTTTGATCCTGCTGAACATCCACTTGATGCTACAACTGAAGGTCTAAATCAACAGATCGCCAAGTTCAGATCGATTGTGGGGTCGTTGCTATATCTGTGTCTGATGACTAGGCCAGATATCACTTACGCCGTCAATTACTTGGCCCGTTTCTCAGCCTACCCTCATCCAATTGTGGTTGATCAACTGCTCAGGGTGGTTAACTACGTCTACCATCATCAAGACTTCAAAGTAACATACAATAGACCATCAACATTAACATCATCACATCGTTCACTCGAATGCTACACTGACAGCGACTATGCTCAAGAAGTGGCTTCAAGGAAATCCATGAATGGTTACATCATACAAGTTAGCTCCAACACAGTCCAATTGAAGACCAAATACACTCCACTGGTTTGCCAATCATCAACTGAAGCTGAACTTCAGGCCATGGTGATGGCTATAAATAAACTCACGTGGCATCGCTCGTTTCTCAAATTTATCGGTTTCATTGACTTCTCTGTGGTTCCTCATGTGCATGTTGACAACACCTCTGTCATCAACACCGTTACCAATGGTAACTTCTCATCTCGTTCCAAGCATTTTACCGTTCGATGTCAACTGTTGATTGACAAGTTCAAGAAAGGTGAATTCACCTTGTCACATGTCTCCATTGCTGATCAACTAGCTGATATTCTCACTAAACCTGTCACACCAAGAGTCCATGACCATATAACCTCTACTTTGCTTGAACGTTAATCAATTATCCTGCAAATTAAGGGGTTGTATCAAAACCAAAAACCACTGCACTCACTGGTTAATGTCTAATTGGTAATTTTGCCTACTGCTTGATCAATGATCGCATGAAGTACTTTCCCTTGCACTAGTAGTCTGTTAGTCTCGCCACCATGCTCCGTATCTGTCCTAGCGCCACTGTTAATATTTTCGTTCCATTCCAGTCATTGGCTGATTTGAGCTGCTAAGCTCAAATCACTTTATTTTTTTTCTCTTCTTGCTGACTGATCAAAACTCAGCCAGTTCGCTGTTTTTTCTCTAATTTCTAAATTGTAACTCTATGTACTCTTCTTTCTGATTTTCCCTCTTTTCTCATCTAACTTTCATTATTTTAAGACCAAAGTCAATCTATTAAGGTTATTATCCCCCATCCTTCTCCAAGTGTAATACAAATTTATTCAATTTTCTTTTAACTCATATCAACTCAGAAGCTTGTGTTGATTG